>JAPOND010023915.1:0-11644 GCA_028829205.1 Ithomia salapia aquinia | reverse complement strand
TTCTCAGATCAAGTAAAAAGTTGTTTCCAAAATGGAAAGAACTCAAATAGTGAAGATTTCTGTTGTAAAAGACATAATGCTCTTTTTAATTTCTTAGCTGTCTTAAAATTATTTTAACTTTTTTTCAGAAAATCCCGGAAAAAGTAGTAAGAAATCCGGTATATATTAGTATAGAGACATTGAGTGTAGATGTGCTTCAAACACAAAAGTCGGCAAACAAAAAGATTGAAGAAAGCAAAAGAAATTTAGGCTTTTACGTAATTGAGAATTTGTATTTTTTTAGATAAGGCAAAAACTGTGTTTTAAAGCTAGATGCGACTTTAGAGTCAACCAAAGCTTAAAACTCAATTACATGAATTTTACTTTTTCCATTATAACATCTTTTACTTCTCGTCAACACAGTTAACGAACTACCACAGTAAAAGGGTTAATACGGTAACCATAATCTCTACGCGATGATCCAGGCCAACCAACTGTTTGAATCACATCATTACGTTCGATGTTTAGTCCTAACTTTTTAGCTAAGGTGGTTTTTATTGTCCTTTGGATTGTGTTTAGTGGTTTTCTGATGTGATGTTCTGGATCTGCTTCTTGATCAAGATTTAGATGTTTTTCTATTTGAGCTATGCTAAGCAACGTGTGTTTTTCAGGAGGCAATTCTTTTTTACAGTCATTCAAAAATTGTTCAAATAATATGCGAAAAACTTTCATACATGCTGCAGCTTTCTTATTCAGAATCTCTATATTGTTTACGTAAAGTGAGCCTTCTACCAATTGTAACTCTAGTAATTCTTTCTCTCTAGCAGGTTCAATTTGCTCAAGTGAAGTATGTAAAATTTGCATTGAAGTATTTGGTATTAACTCTGGTACTCCTCTTTGTACTGCTTCTTGAAATATTTCAATTAAAGTCCTACGCTGACAGAAAAGGTCAACCATTTCTACTATAGGCAAATCAAGAGGTATGTCTGGTATGTTTTTTCTCAGTATTACTAATACGGTTGGATTGACTCTTAGCCTATCTATGGTTAAGAATGTTGGATTGGTGCAAAAATCAAGAACAATGAGATTTACAAATTTACCTTGGCCACCAACATGATAAACTCCTCTTTCCACCTTTTGCCACATGAAATGCGTATTACTTAGCTGACCTTCAAACCAATGCATGATTTTCTCTGGGTTTAAATATACAGATAAGCGATGAAATCTTTGCTTCTTGTAGGTGTTAGGCAAAATATCACGGTTGCAATTTTCACAAATTATATTATCGCATACTTCATCAAAATCCTCATCAATGAAAATCTCATTGTTACAGTATGGATCAACTATATTTGGCCAATCTAATTTATCTTGTCTATGAGAGCAGATAATATAGGCCCTCTCTTGCATCTTAATTAATTCAAGATCTGACAAATACTTTGCTGCTTTAATGTAGTTTTGATTTGGATTAACCCAAGAGCTACCAGAATTAAAAAGGTCAGAGATTTGCTCTTGGCAAGATTGTAAGACCATAAGACTGTTTCATATATGCTTTAAAATCTTCTCTTTCCTTTTTATTCAATGGATGTTCGGAATAATAAATTGCTATGTACTCATCACTTCGCTTAAAAAATAATCCTATCTTTTTGTCTTGAAATATTATCTTCATCAATTCAATAGATTTTAGTATATCACCAATAGAAGGGTGTAAAATATAGAGCTCAGATGCAATAGGATCATGTGGTATAACGGTTAAAGTAATGCAAGTGTTGCTATATTTAAAACGATTTGACTGAAATTTTAACTCAAAAGTGAATATATTTGAATCAGAGCCATCAACACAAACTTTAATGAATTTATATACTTGCTCTGCAAAGTTTTTATCCTGCGCGTTTACAAAAACACATTCAGAGCTAAAATAACGACTTGCAATGCTATTTGCTATCTCTGTAGCTTGATCAATATTTTTGGCAGTAAGATCTACCTGAGTACCATTAACTAGAAAATCCAAAATCATCCAATCTGGCTTATGACCATGAATAACCTTATTTGAGTTTAGTAGTAAATCTATACCACTAGCTCTACGAACTAATACATATAAACGATTTTGATGGTAGAAGAAACCTTGTAATTGATTTTCAAAACCGTCATTGCGTTTAATGTCGTCTTCTTTCAGTATCTGCACTATGGTTTCCTGAGAGATGAAGTCTTTAAATGGAACATTTGGCTGTCGTGGTGTCTTTTGAAGAGCAAATGATACAGAACCTTTTCTTTGTATTTTTTCAAAGTGATAGACAGACTTTAAAAGGTTGTGATCTACATGAAACAATAGAAATAACAAAGACTTCTTGTCGTATTTATTGTTACCTTTTAGAAGGTAGGATTTCATGAGTTCGTCAGTCAATGCAGATCTTGCAATTTCACTGACAGTAGCTTCAAGCTTTGCACGTTCAAAACAGCTAATCAGATAATAAATAACTAGAGAGTCTAAATGTTTAGCAATCACTTTACGTTTATATTGTATGGATGTGTTATCGTAGTCTTGATCATCAAAGAGTTGACCATTTAGCTTGTCTTTAAAGCAGTGTTGAAAGATAACACTTAACTGCCTACCAGAAAGTGAATTCATCCAGGAATGACGGACTTCTGTATTGTGAAAACGCTCAAGTAAGTAGTTAACTGGTACTTCTAAATCATCTTCCCAGAATTTACGGTTTGGGTAAACGTTCATAAGAAATTAGCTAAGCTACGTTAGCATAATAGATTAATTACATTGTTAAGATAGAAATCTGAAAGTCTTGACCAATAATTATACAATGCTTGTTTACTGATTTTTAACCAAGTTTTTTTCTAAAAAGTTTATTTAAGAAGAAGATTTTTTGGACAAAAATTTTCCAAATCCTGAATATATATTATATAAGCTTAAAACTTTATGATAAAAGCAATCCAAGAACAGAGTATGGAAATCTCTTTCAAATAAAATTGCTACTTAAAGCAGATAACAATTTGAAAAGATGTATGAAACCAGATAACAATGAAATCTTATTTTATGAGACAGAAGATGGAAAGGTACATATAGAGGTCAGGTTTGAAAATGACAATCTGTGGCTTACACAAAAACATATAGCTGAGCTATTTGGTTGTTCAAGTGATAATATTTCATTGCACCTAAAGAATATTTATCTAAGTAAAGAGTTAGATAAAAGTTCAACTACTGAAGAATTTTCGATAATTCAAAAAGAGGGAGAAAGAGAGGTAAAACGTAATGTAGTGTTCTACAATTTAGAAGCTGTTATATCAGTAGGCTATCGTGTTAGTGGCATAGCTTTTCGTACATGGGCAACCGATAAACTAAAGAAGTACATTTTTAAAGGCTTTGCAATAGATAGTAACAGGTTTAAAAATGGTACAAAATTTGATGCCAGGTTTTTTGACGAGCTAGTTGAAGAAATAAGAGAAATTCGAGCTAGTGATCGTATGGCTTACCAGAAAATTACAGATATTTATGCAACTTCAGTAGATTATTCAAATTGCGCAATTGAAACGAAAAATTTCTTTGCTGTAGTACAGAACAAATTGCATTTTGCCATTACCGGGAATACAGCAGCGGAAATTATAACAAATAGAGCAAATAGAAATAAACCAAATATGGGCCTAACAAATTGGCGAAAAGCACCTAAAGGGAAAATATTTCTTTCTGATACACATATAGCAAGAAACTACTTAGATAGAAATGAAATTGCTCAACTGAATAAGATAGTGAATATGTATATAGACCACGCAGAGTTTCAAGCTGCTCGAGGTAAGGTAATGTATATGAAAGATTGGAAGGAAAAGCTTGATGCATTTTTAAGATTTAATGAGCAAGAGATATTAAAGAACTGCGGTAAAGTTTCTCATGAGATAGCAATTGCCTTAGCTGCAGAAGAATATAAAGAATTCAGAAAAACACAAGATAAATCATACAAGTCAGACTTTGATAAATTGGTAGAAGAAAATAGAAAGAAAACTCTAATTAAGAAATCTCCTTATAAGTAGAAAAACTAAAGGTCTATAAGTATATAAAAAATAAAATATGTCAATCCTAACACTAGACCTCGGCAAACAAACAGGCTGGGCAATGCTTACAGATGGAGTAATTCAAAGTGGTAGTGAAAACTTTCATGGTAGCCGTTTCAGCGGAGGTGGCATGCACTTCTTAAATTTTCGTAGGTGGCTCAATGAGATGAGGGAAAGATTTTCAGATATTGAAGCAGTGTATTTTGAAGAAGTAAGAAGACATTTAGGTACTGACGCTGCACATTGCTACGGAGGCTTTCTAGCTCATTTAACAGCTTGGTGCGAGGAAAACAATATACCTTATCAAGGTGTACCTGTCAAGACCATAAAACGCTTTATCACCGGTAAGGGTAATGCAAGTAAAAGTGAAGTTATTGAAGCTGTGAAGGGAAAAGGGTTTATTCCTCAAGATGACAATGAGGGGGATGCTTTGGCGTTGATGTTCTATGTTAATAATTTTAGTAAAGATTTTAATATGCTAGATAACACATAGGAAGTGGGTCCTTTCGGCCAGACTGGAGGACTTAGGAGCGAAACCCCGGGTCCTCTCTAGCGTCAGACGTATTTTGATTATTAACTTTTTAACAAGTTATTAAGAATTTAAACATAACAACTATTAGGAATATGAACTTAGCAATCCACTACTATCCTATTGAAAATCTTGTCGAATACGATCGTAACCCTCGCAAGAATGACGATGTAGTAAACAGAATGTGTGCCTCTATTCGGGAATTTGGTTTTCGTATCCCAATAGTTGCAAAAAGCGATGGCACTGTGGTTGATGGTCATTTACGCCTCAAAGCAGCAAGAAAACTGGGTATGGAGAGTATTCCCGTAGTGCTCAGTGATAACTTAAGTGAAGCCCAAACCAAAGCTTTTCGGTTACTTGCCAATCAATCAGCTAACTGGGCAAAGTGGGACGATGATCTTTTAAAAGTGGAAATTCAAGAGTTAGAAGATTTGCAGTTTGACCTTAAAATGACCGGATTTGAGCTAGAAAAAGTCCAACGCTTTCTTGATAATCTTGATGGAAGGGAAGAACAAGGGGAAAAGGGAGAAAAATTTTCTGATTTAGCTGGTGATGACAAAAAAGTGGAAATAACAAAACCAGGGGATCTGTGGATTTTAGGTGGTCATCGAATCTACTGTGGTGATAGTTGTCTGGTTGAATCATTTAAAGCGGTACTGGACGATAAAATGGCAGATATTACCGTGTGTGACCCTCCGTATAACGTAGCATATGGTGACAGTCAGGAAAGAGAAGAAAAAAAAATACTAAACGATGATCAAGGTGAAAATTACGAATTGTTCCTTTATGACATTTGTACTCATGTTTTAGCATACACCAAAGGGGCAATTTACATCTGTGCATCATCATCAGAGCTTTCGACCTTGCAAAAAGTATTTGAAGAAGCAGGGGGAAGATGGTCGACATTCATCATTTGGGCAAAGAATCATTTTACGCTAGGAAGATCTGATTATCAAAGACAATACGAAACAATACTCTACGGGTGGAAAAACGGCAATAAACGTGAGTGGCATGGGGGACGCAATCAGAGTGATCTCTGGTTTTACGATAAGCCAACGTACAACTCACTGCACCCAACGATGAAACCAGTGGAGTTAATGGAGAGAGCGATAGTAAACAGCAGTAGACCAGGGGACATAGTTCTTGATCCATTTAGTGGTTCTGGAAGTACATTAATTGCATGTGAGAGGACAGGAAGAATATGCAGAACTATAGAACTTGATTCCGCCTTCGTCGATGTAACGATAAAGCGTTGGCGGGTGTATACGGGAAGAGAAGCGATACTTTCGGATACTGGAAAGACTTTTGCACAAATTCAAGAAGAAAAACGGTAAAAAAGGGGTGAAAGAGGGGAAAATCACGCAGACAGAATGGGCAAGAGAACTAGGAGTTTCAAAGCAATACGTCTGTTACTTAGTAAAGAAAGGAATAGTTGAGCTGGAGGATAGTTTGATTGACCGAGAACAAGCAAATAGAGCAATAGAAGCAATTAGAGATCCAAGTCAACCACTGAGGAGAAAAGGTGGAGAAGAAGGGGAAAAAAGAGGAAATAATGATCTTTCAACGATGTTGCTTAAAACCCGAATTAAAAACGAGATGGAGCGGGGAAAACTGCTCGAGGCAAAAGCAAAAGCTGAAATTGGTGAACTTATCTCAGTAGAAGAAGTAAAGACTGAAGCATTTAATGTTGCAAGAGTTGTCCGTAATAATTTGCTTAACATTCCAGATAGGGTTTCAGCGTTACTAGCATCGATAAATGACACAGAGAAGATCCATGAAACGTTAACTGAGGAAATCAGAACTGCGTTGGAAGAGTTAGTGGAAAATACATTTCAATGATACTAAGGAAGCACTTGATAGGTTTAATAAACATATTAGTTGCAATACTGATTTTAAGTAAGGCATCAGCAGATACTTATTGCAGACAAAAAATACCTCTTTTTCTCCTTAAAAGTGCAACAATTGCAGCATTATGATATACAGCAGTAGTTTTTATGCAGGGCTAAGGCCAGATCCACCACTAAAAGTATCAGAGTGGGCAGATAAGAACCGTCAGCTTTCGACGATAGCATCATCAGAGCCAGGAAAATGGAGAACAGAGAGAACCCCATATCTTAAAGAAATCATGGATTCACTATCTTCATCTTCACCGGCTGAAAAAGTGGTATTCATGAAAGGAGCGCAGATAGGAGGAACAGAAGCAGGAAACAACTGGATCGGCTACATTATCGACCAAACACCAGGTCCAATGTTGGTAGTGCAGCCAACTGTAGAGATGGGAAAACGTTGGTCAAAGGGAAGATTTGCGCCATTAATTGAAGATACGCCATGTTTAAGGAGTAAAATAAAAGACCCAAGGTCGAGAGATTCAGGCAACACTGTACAAAGTAAGGAATTTCCGGGAGGAACGGTAGTAGTAACAGGTGCCAACAGTCCAGTGGGTTTACGTTCAATGCCGGTAAGATATCTTTTTTTAGATGAAGTAGATGCATATCCAGGAGATTCAGGAGGAGAAGGAGATCCAGTTTTACTCAGCATTGCCCGAACTAATACATTTACGCGGCGAAAAATATTCTTAGTTTCAACACCAACGGTTCACGGAATAAGCAGAATAGAGAAGGAATTTGAGAATTCAGACAAACGATACTTTTTTGTACCTTGTCCACATTGTGATCACTATCAGGTGCTGAAATGGCCACAGATAAAGTGGAAAGATAAAGATCCCTCAACAGCCCACTACGTTTGCATAGAGTGTAGGGGAGAAATAAAAAATCATCAGAAAACAGAGATGTTAGCTAGAGGTGAATGGAGGCCTACTAATCCAATAAAAGGTGAAAAAAAAGGATTCCACCTTTCAAGCTTGTATAGCCCAGTTGGTTGGTATAGTTGGAAACAAGCAGTGGAAGATTATCTGCATGCAAAGGAAAATGAACAATTACTAAAAGTTTGGATAAATACAACACTCGGAGAAACCTGGGTAGATAAGGGAGAAGTACCAGACTGGAAGCAACTATTTGAGCGTCGAGAAAATTTTCCGATAGGCATGGTGCCAAAAGGTGGAAAAATAGTGTTAACGGCAGGGGTTGATGTACAAAAAGACCGCTTAGAAGCAGAAGTAGTAGCATGGGGTATGGGTCGTGAGAGTTGGTCAATAGACTATCAGGTATTAGAAGGTGATACTGGAAGTGGAGAAGTATGGGAAAAACTTTCAGAGCTTTTGAATCATCATTTTATCGGTGAAAATGGTCTTGAATACATGATAAGCATGATGGCGGTAGATGCTGGGTATGCAACGCAAGAGGTATACAACTGGGTAAGAGGTCACCAAGGGTCAGGGAGAGTAATGGCAGTAAAAGGGGCAAACAAAGCGCTAGTGCCACTTAGCAGCCCAAGTAGAGTAGATGTAACAGTTAGCGGACAAAAGCTAAAGAGAGGAATGAAGCTGTGGCCAGTTGGGGTATCGATATTAAAGTCCGAGCTTTTCCAATTACTTAATGTTTTAACAGAAGGGGCGCCGGGGTATTGTCATTTTCCCGAATATCCACCTGAATATTTTAGGCAACTTACTGCAGAACAACTAATTACCAAGGTAGTAAAAGGGTATACCAAACAAGAGTGGCAAAAGATAAGGGATCGAAATGAAGTACTAGATTGCAGAGTTTATGCAAGAGCAGCATCGATAGCACTGGGAATAGATAGATGGCCAGAGAGTAAGTGGGAAAGTTTAGTAGGTGAAAAAACTAAAAAGTCAAAAAGAGTGAGAAGAAGTCAATGGTTGAATAAGAAAAGTTGATGTATAGCCAAGAATATTTAGATCAAGTAGAAGAAGCGATAAAGAAGCTACAGAGCGGGAAACGGGTAGTATCGATTGCATATGGCGATCACGTGGTTAGGTACGGAGAAGTGCAGATAAATGACCTCTTGAGCTTAAGACAACGCATTAAAGCTGAGCTGAAAGTTGCAGGTGTGAAGAGAAAGATTGTTATTTCAACGAATAAAGGGATCATATAATGATAAAAATCGTTGAAAGGAACGCTATGACAAAAATTATAGGAAAAGAATATACAGAATTTTTAGAGCAGTTGAAAGGTTATATTGCTACTAATCGTTACAAAGCAGCACTTGCGGTTAATAGTAAGCTTATTTTGCTTTATCATTATACTGGTACAGAAATCTTAAAACGGCAAAAAGAATATGGCTGGGGAGCGAAAGTTATTGAACAACTAAGTAAAGATTTGCGAGATGCTTTTCCTGATATGAAGGGGTTTAGCATTCAAAATCTAAAGTATATGAGAAGGTTTGCGGAAGAATATAGCGAAAACGAAATTCGTCAACAAGCTGTTGACCAATTACCTTGGGGTCACAATATCGTAATAATGTACGAAATTAAAAACAAAGAAGAAAGATTTTGGTATGCTAAAAAGTCGCGTGAACACGGCTGGTCTCGTAATATCTTGTCGATGCAAATTGAAACAAATTTGTATAAACGTGAAGGTAAAGCAATAACAAACTTTAGGAATAAGCTTACATCGCCTCAATCAGATTTAGCACAGCAAACGCTTAAAAATCCTTACGTATTTGATTTTTTGAGTCTTGGTAAAAAAGCGCATGAAAGGGAAGTAGAAAAAGCTCTTGTAGCTCACATAGAACGTTTCCTTTTAGAACTTGGTGAAGGGTTTGCATTTTTAGGAAGGCAGTACCATTTACAGGTTGAAGATAGAGATTTCTATTTGGATTTGCTCTTTTACCACGTTAAGCTTCGTTGCTATATTGTAATTGAACTAAAAGCAGGGAAATTCAAGCCAGAATACACTGGAAAGATGAATTTTTACCTTTCAGCAGTTGATGATTTATTAAGACAGCCAGGTGATAATCAATCTATTGGTCTTATCCTCTATCGCTCTAAAGTTGGAGTTGTAGCCGAGTATGCATTACGTGACATGAACAAGCCAATAGGGTTAGCAGAGTATCAAATCACTGAAAATCTACCAGAAGAGGTAAAAACAGCTCTGCCAACAATAGAAGAGTTGGAAGCTGAATTATCAAAAGTTTCAGACAAGGAAAAGTAATGCTACTAAAATCATTCAAACAATTATTCCGCAAACCACCAAAGCCTAAAGGTTCAGCATGGGATGCGTCAGGCTCAGGAAGAAGATTATTGCACTTTCAACCAGAGTCAGGAAGTATAAATAGCTTACTCTCTCACAGTCTTGAAACTTTGCGTAGTCGATCTCGAGATATGGTGAGAAAGAACTCCTATGCAGCAAACATCATCGATACGATAGTGAGTAATTGCGTTGGGACAGGAATAAAACCGCAGTCAAAGGCGAAAGATGCAGAATTTCGGAAAAAAGTGCAAGAATTATGGCTGAGATGGACAGATGAAGCAGACAGTAGCGGAGTAAGTGATTTTTATGGATTACAAGCTTTGGTTTGTAGGAGCATGATAGAAGGAGGAGAATGTTTTGTAAGACTTCGAACAAGAAAACGAGAAGATGGTCTTTGTGTGCCGTTGCAACTGCAAGTACTTGAATCAGAGCATTTAGACAATAAGAGCAATCAAACTTTAGCAAATGGTAATGTAATAAGAAACGGGATTGAATTTAACCGACTTGGGCAAAGAGAAGCGTATTACCTATTTCGAGAACATCCGGGTGAAGGATCATTTGGAGAGTCAGTTAGAGTACCAGCAAATGATGTTTTACATATCTATAGACTACAGAGGCACGGGCAGATTCGAGGAGTACCGTGGTTGTCCAGTGTACTGTTAAAGCTCTATGAACTAGATCAATATGATGATGCGGAATTAGTCAGAAAAAAGACTGCAGCGATGTTTGCTGGGTTTATTACGAGACTTGATCCTGAGGCAAACATCATGGGAGAAGGGGAAAGCAATGAGCAAGGGGTAGCATTATCTGGTTTAGAACCTGGAACTATGCAATTACTTGATCCCGGAGAAGATATTAAGTTCTCGGAACCATCAGACGTTGGGGGAAGTTATGAAGCATTCATGAAACAGCAGCTCAGAGCAATAGCAGTAGGCATGGGAATAACTTACGAGCAGCTAACAGGAGATCTAAGTGGTGTCAATTATTCATCGATACGAGCAGGGTTAATAGAGTTTCGCCGGAGGTGTGCAATGTTACAGCATAACGTGGTAGTATTTCAGTTTTGCCGGCCAGTATGGTGTAGATGGTTAGAATTAGCAATACTATCTGGAGAATTAGACATAAGTGAAAAAGGGGCAAAAAAGGTAAAATGGATAGCGCAAGGGTTTGATTGGGTAGATCCACTGAAAGACCAGCAAGCACAGCAAATGGCGGTAAGAAATGGGTTTAAAAGTAGGTCAGAGGTGGTTTCAGAGCTGGGTTATGATGTAGAAGAAATAGACCAAGAAATTGCCGAAGATCAAAGACGTGCGAGTGAATTGGGATTAAGTTTTGATTCTGATGTACAAGTGCGATCCGAAAGTCGTGATTACTGGGAAGGTTAAATTCCTTCTCCCCAGACATCGGGGTAAAAGTATGTTTCACACTTCAAGAGGTGGCAACTTTTGATAGTGCAAGCATGAAACAAAAAGGGGTAATGTTAAACCTTATAACAAATCCCCCTGAACAGGTTGTATATGGTTACGAAAGAAACCTATGATAGAACTGTCGTTACAGAGAATATGCGAAAAGGGGTTGATACGCATAGACCAAAAGGTGAGAAGTGAATGAGGAATTAGGGTGGTGTACGCCTGATTTAGATGTTCTTAAACTTCCGGCAGATAGTAGGAACCTAAGTACAACGAGAAACGGTAATCATGAAACGGAGTAACTACATGAAAGCTCTTATTGTCCCTTATTTTAAGGAGTAACTAAGAAGGTAGCCAACCGCAAGCTTTCATTGTGGAAGGATTGTCCAAGAAGCTAATGCCTAGAGTAATGTCTAGGATATGCAGACGTGGACACTGTAGTTTGGAAGGTAAAGTTATGAGTAGTAGTGAATATGTTATGAACCGACAAAAAGTCAGGTATGAATGGAATGAAATTCCTTGGCGCAAGCTAGAGAAATCTTCATTTAAGCTACAAAAACGAA
>JAPOND010019990.1:9908-21489 GCA_028829205.1 Ithomia salapia aquinia | reverse complement strand
AAGGCGAGGAGATTACTGCCAGGCTTTTGCTGATGATGTGATCCTGCTATTTGCGGGTGAGTCCGGAACGGAAATACAAACGCGTGCCAATGATACCCTGGACCGTATTCAGATGTGGGGTGTCCGGAACAAGCTGAAGTTTGCCCCTCACAAGACCAGCGCCATTTTGGTAACAAGAAAACTCAAGTTTGACACCCCGCGGCTGAGAATGGGCGGGGTGGAGGTTGGCATGACTGACAACATGAAAGTATTAGGACTCACCATCGATAGTAAGCTGACATTTAACACGCACGTGGGAAATGTCTGCCGAAAAGCCCTAGACTTTTACAAACATCTCTCCAGAACTGCAAAAGTTCAGTGGGGTCTACAGCCGGAAATAATCAGGACCTTGTATGTAGCAGTTGTAGAGCCTACAATTCTGTACGCTGCGAGTGCATGGGCACCCACCGCGGATAAGATATACGTCAAAAAACATCTGGACGCTGTGCAGCGGGGATTCGTCCAAAAAATTGTAAAAGCCTGTAGAACCGTCTCACTCAACTCGGCCCTACTACTTGCGGGAATGCTTCCTTTGGATATAAGGATTCGAGAAGCAGCATCGCTTTACAAAACCAAGAAAGGTATCATCCAACGACTAGTAGGAGATCGAGAAGTGGAGAGACCGGTAGCTTACAAAACCCTCAAGCATCCGGCTGAAATAAAAACGCAGTCCTTTACCTGCCTCACGGAGGAGTCAGCTATGGAGCAGTTTGGTAAAGATGGAGTAAACATGTTTACAGATGGCAGCAAAATTAAGGGAAAAGTCGGTGCAGCGGTGTCTACAAGGACCAACGGCGAAGAGACCGGAACCCGCAAGCTAAGGCTAGAAGACTGTTGTAGTGTTTACCAAGCCGAACTGCTCGCACTACTGGAAGCCACTCTCCTAGCCCTGCCTCACAAGTCCCTTAATATAAGGGTTTTCTGTGACTCAAGATCCGCGCTGGAAACTATCACCAACAACACTTCGCTCCACCCTCTAGTTGTCCAAATCAAAGACAATATGGAACTTTTATACGGAAAAGGATAGATCTCTACTGGATAAAAGCCCACGCGAGGTTAGTAGGCAACGAAAGAGCGGACGAGTTGGCCAAAGACGCTGCTCTTCGGCATAAAACAAAACCCTGTTACGACAAGTGTCCGGTATCATTCGTGAAACGACAAATCCGCCTAGAATAGATAGACGAGTGGAACCGGCGCTATAAACAAGAAGAAACCGCTTCAGTAACAAAAAGTTTCTTTCCGGGTATGGTCGAAGCTTACCCAGTTGTTAGAACTGAACGTGGACCCCATCGTGACGCAACTAATGACAGGGCATGGCGGTTTTGCCTCCTACTTGTATCGGTTCAAGTGTAAGGAAAGCCCCTCGTGTCTCTGTGAACCGGAAAAAGAGGAAAGTGTCTTGCACATTATAACTGAATGCCCTATATATGCACACAGCAGGTTCGAATTGGAACAAGAAATCGGAAGTAATTTAAATGTCAATAGTATAGCTGAAATTGTAAAAAATAATGTAATAAGAGACAAGTTTATAGATTACTGTAAAAAGATAGTTAGATTAACCAATATTAGAAATAAGTAACTTTAATAAGCATTATGTATTTATTTATTTAAGAAATGTACTATAAGAAATTGTAAAAAAAAGGGATGAAAGAACCGTTAAGTAAAAAAGAAATAAAAGATAAAAAA
Organism: Ithomia salapia aquinia; assembly: GCA_028829205.1. Classification (NCBI taxonomy): domain Eukaryota; kingdom Metazoa; phylum Arthropoda; class Insecta; order Lepidoptera; family Nymphalidae; genus Ithomia; species Ithomia salapia. The sequence continues at coordinate 19,764 of JAPOND010019990.1, read as the reverse complement.
TGACTCCAATTATGTTGGAGGATAAAATAGAGAAAAAAAAAACCTAACCAAGGCATACTAAGGCATATAATATAATTAGAAATTTAAAACCAACACCATTACAAGTGCAAGCGCTAACGGGACATGGTGGAATAGGAGAATATCTGTACACCTACAAATTAAAGGATACTCCCGGATGCGAGTGCGATCCACGAATCAATGAGACGGTGTGGCACATTATCCTGGACTGTCCCCGATTCCTTACAAGAACGGATCTGGATTCTCTAATAAACATCAAAATAGAAAAATCAAATTTAGGAAAAATTCTTGAAAACACCCAACAAGGCATGCATCTTCTAAACTTTATAGAATCGATCTTCTGTATAGTAACCAGAAGGAATGGAAGCAGAGCTCAGGAACCAAGTCAGAGAACTCAAACTGACAGAGCCACGGTATGTGCAAACCCCACGACGATTGGTAGTGTCATGATACAAACTGATAGTTCCCTAAATCCTCCAGCGAAAAACATAACATCCACAACAATAACTAGCACATCCAAATTGCTTCAGCTTGGGGAAAAAGGGGAACCAGGACTAAGAATACTTGGAGTGGCTTTATTCATGGAGAGGAACACTGAAAGATTTGGGATAAGCTTTTGTAATTCGAACACGCGCAGTAATGTAAAAATCTCACCTGGTCTCGGCAATATTCTAAATGGCAGCACTTTTAAAACTACCATGAAGCGCAAAAAGTACAACGCGCTAACCGAGACCATTTTCGCCGAGCAACGTTGCAAAATAGTACGTTCGAGGAACAAGACTATCGTACTATTCGAGCGGCAAGATCTCACGACTCCTTTCACTCTGGGTAACTCGGCGCTAAAGTGGATTGTACAGACAGGCGGAGACAGGCTTCCCACAGCTAAAATAATCAGCGTAGATGCAAAGGTAGTCGGTTACGAAAGAGGTTGCCCAGAAGATTTCATGGGATGTATAGAAGCCTCCAATCATCACGAGGTGGTGGTCTACGAAAATCGAGGCCAAAATCTGGATTTTCTAAGACCACGGGAAATCGGACCGTCAAACACCATAAATGCCAATTTAAATCCGGGAAATAAAACAGAGACAGTCAGCGGCTCGGAAAGGCTTCAACTGAAAAGACTTAACGCCGAAGTGAAACGTAAACCGAAACCACCAAAAACAACAGGAAAAAGCCCTTTAAAGTGTTTCTTTAATACCTTCAGAGCGACCATCCAGAGTCTACCAGAGAAAATAAGAAATAGAAACCTAGAAGTCACCCAATCGACGGATCTCGTACTCTTACAATACACGAGGCCCAGGGGTTAACATATGAGACAGTGGTGATTGTGCGCACCACGGAAGGAAAATCACAGCTTCACGACAGTGTCCCGCACGCAGTAGTATCAATTTCCCGCCATACAAACCGGTGTGTATACTTGTTAGAATATAAGATACATTTATATTATCTGTTGTTTTCCCCTATTAGTGTGGCAACACTCGCATGTTCTTTCTTCTCGCTGACCTGTGCCTCGTAGCACCACGCTAGGTGATATTATTAAAATTGTAAGACAAGTAATAAACATTTTACTGAAGAATAGAAGTTTAATTAAAAGAACCACTCATCTTATTATTATCTTTTCATGGTAGCAGTCCGTTGGTTTAAAGAAATTGGAGAGAAAACGAAATTTTGGAGTTGTGACCGAGCACGAGGAAGCGTGGCAAGATGGCGTCGCGAAATAGCGAAATATTAATACCGTTGTTTGATGGTTCTGATTATAATAATTGGAAAGTACGTATGCTAAAGTTTCTTCAGTTTAAAAAATGTCAAGAGGTTGTGTTGCGCACTAAAACATTAAGTGATGACGAAAACTGGACGGACAAAGATATTCAAGCAACCAACTACATTTATAGCGCTATAAATAACAAGCAATTAGAATATGTAAGTGATTTGGACTCCGCATATGATATAATAAAAAAAATTGATTCGATGTATTTAAAAAGGTCTACAGCCTTACAAATAGTATGTAGACATAACCTAGACGCAATTAAACTAAAAAACTACACGGATGTCAATCTATTTTGTGACGATTTTGAAAAAGCCGTAAACGAATTAAAACAAGCAGGTGCGTTCATCAATGAACAGGAGAAACTGAACTATATGTTGAAATCTATACCTCCTAGCTACAGTCACATAGGTGATCTGATAGATGTCCTGCCAGAGAAGGACCGAACAGTAGACTATTTAATTACTAAAATTAAACTCAAAAGTTCTAAAGAAAAAAGTGAGGCAACCAATGACACTTCCAATGCATTTCAGGCTCAAACCAGGCCGTCATCATCTAATGCAAGAAATTTAAATTGTTACAAATGTGGAAAGGCTGGTCACTTTCAAAAAAATTGTCGCTCAAGAAATGATTATGGAAATGGGGGTCGAGCTGTGAACCATGGGCATGGATTTACAAGCCATAGAAGTTTTAATAGAGGACGAGGTATGTATTACTACACCCAACCAAGATTAAACAATTTAGGAAATAGTAATAATTTTCATGCAGCAGTTGTAAATAACACAACAATTTCACAGCAGACTACAAAGAAGGGACAGATAGAGTGGTTACTCGATAGTGGCTGTACAGACCACGTTATCAATACTGATGAATATTATGAATCAGTAGAGACACTGAAGATTCCTGTTAATGTTAGAATCGGTGATGGTAGACATTTATTAGCAACAAAAATTGGAAATATTAAAATTTATTTTAGGGTGTCCGGGGAAATGTCAGAAGTAATGTTGAAAAATGTTTTCTTTGTAAAAGAAATGAAAGCAAACCTATTAAGTTATTCAAAAATCACAGATAGTAATTCCATTATTTCAAAAGGAAGTATAGCTAAAATATTTAATCCTTATGGAAAACTTATAGCAGTGGCATTTAAAGACCAGAAGTTATACAAAATGAGAGGCTTTATAAATGAACAGATATTACAGGCAAACACAAGCAAGAGTATGACTATGAAGGAAAAACTACACCGAACCTTGGGACATATCAACTTTAAACGTTTAGAGAAAATGTGTAAAAACAAATCCCTTGAAGGATTGCCTGCGGAAATAGAACAAGATTATTTAAAATGCGCAATTTGTATACAAAATAAAATGCATAATTTACCCTTTAATAATAACAGGAGAAGAGCTGAAGAAATACTAGAAATAGTTCACACTGATGTGAATGGACCACACATAACTAAAGGAAATCTTGGAGAAAAATACTTTTTAAGTTTCATTGATGATTACAGCAAGCTTACAAAAATTTATTGCATAAAGTCAAAAGATCAAGTATCTGATTGTTTCATAGAATATGTAAATGAAGTTCAAAATATAACAGGAAAAATGATTAAAGAACTTAGATGTGATAACGGCAGAGAATATATTAATAATAAAATAATCCAGTTTACAAGAGAGAAAGGAATTGTGATAAAGTCATGCCCGGCATATGTGCATGAACTCAATGGGACAGCTGAAAGATACAACAGAAGCGTAATGGATATGGCTAGATGCCTTCTAGCAGAAGCAAATGTAGACAGACGTTATTGGCCTGAAGTTGTAAAAGCTGCGGCCTATATAAAAAACAGAACTTTAACAAACACAGAGAACAAAACACCATATGAAATATTCTTTAAAAGGAAGCCCTCAATAGATAACTTGAAAATGTATGGCAGTAGAATTTTTGTCAGAGTACCAGAAGAAAAGAGGAGATCAAAGTGGGATAAGAAGGCCGAACTGGGTATCTCACTTGGCTTTACAGAAGTCGGATATAGAGTATTAATGAATAATAAGATAATAGTTGCTCGTCATGTTGACATAGTTGAAGAAGATGTTGTATGTATTGGACTTGAAGACAATCAGGATGTGCATAAGACAGAAGAGCAGGAAAAGGAACATAATAAAGATAACATAAAGACAGAATCCAATAATCAGATAGACAAAAGTAATACTGAAAGTATACCTACAACAGAAACTCAAATAAAGAGAAAGACTGAAGCTCCTTTGAGATTTGCTGAAGAATTTGGCTACTATTGTATAACTGCTAATTTTTGTGACACTTTGATTCCAAACACTTTTCAGGAGGCAACAACTTGTGAGGATGCAAATAAATGGACAGATGCTATGGACCGAAAGATGAGCAGCCTAGTTAAAAATAAGACTTGGACTCCAGTAACCAGACCCGGAAATAAAGAAGTTCTAGATGTAAAATGGGTATATAAGAAAAAGACAGATGATGTGTATAAAGCAAGGTTAGTGGTGAGAGGTTTTCAGCAGTCTGAGTATGTTGATGATATATATTCACCTGTTGCAAACATGCAAACTTTAAAATTGCTACTCTCATACTGTTGTCAAAATAGCCTAGACATTCATCAGATGGATGTAGAGACAGCTTTTTTAAATAGTAAAGTTTTATCAGAAGTTTATATAAAACAGCCACAAGGCTATGAGAATGGCACTAGTAAGGTATATAAGTTAAATAAAGCACTGTATGGGCTTAAGGAAAGTCCACGTGCCTGGTATGAATGTTTCAATGATTTTGTAAAAACCCTAGATTTTTGTAGAAGTAAGTATGATTATTGCCTCTATGTAAAGAAACTTAGCTCTTGTAATATATACATATTGTTATTTGTTGATGACTTACTGATATGTTCTGAAGACAAAGATATACTTAATGAAACAAAAAAACAATTAAGTCATAAGTTTAAAATGAAGGATTTGGGCAAGATAAAAAAATATATTGGAATAGATATAGACTATGTTTATAATAATTGTAATACATTGACCTTAAGTCAGGAAACATATATTAAATATCTAGCACAGAAATATAACATACAAAATTCAAAATTATATAAAACCCCCATGGAAAGTAATCTTAAATTAGAGCAAACTGATATAAATGAGAATGTTAAATATAGAAACTTGATAGGAGCCCTTTTATATATTAGTTCTGGAACTAGACCAGATATATCCTTTAGTGTAAATTATCTTAGTAGATTCCAAAATTGTTATAATGAAACGCATTTCAAATATGCATTGCGTGTATTGAAATATTTGTATGTAACTAAGAGCCTTAAATTGACTTATAAACAGAACAATGTAAATAATGTGATGGATTGTTTTGTTGACGCTGATTGGGCTGGAGATGTTGTTGATAGAAAGTCCACATCAGGATTCATAATTAGATTGTTTGGTAATGTTGTTTCATGGAAATCTAGAAAACAAGTTAGTGTAACTAAGTCTTCTACCTTTGCAGAATATATAGCTTTGTCAGATGCTGTAACAGACATAATTTTTTTGTTAAATATTGTAAAAGATTTATTTGTAAACATTATAGAGCCTGTTAGGATTTATGAAGACAACTCAGGAGCACTTTCAATTGCCAAATTTGGAAATTTTTCTAAAAACTCAAAACATATTGAAGTTCATTATCATTTTGTTAATGAAAATTATAGAAATGGATTAATTGATATTGTAAAAGTAGACTCTGATGACAACATTGCTGATATTTTTACCAAGGCTTTAGGAACTGTGAAATTTGTTAAATTTAGAAATATGTTAAGATTAATTTAAGTGTTATTTGTTAAATATAAATGTAAGGAGGCGTGTTAGAATATAAGATACATTTATATTATCTGTTGTTTTCCCCTATTAGTGTGGCAACACTCGCATGTTCTTTCTTCTCGCTGACCTGTGCCTCGTAGCACCACGCTAGGTGATATTATTAAAATTGTAAGACAAGTAATAAACATTTTACTGAAGAATAGAAGTTTAATTAAAAGAACCACTCATCTTATTATTATCTTTTCAATACTATACAACCAACACCGAGGACGTAATCGGCTACTTTATTAAAAACGTAGTGGCAGCTACAACCAGCGAAATAAGGGACTACAACATACAAATGGCCATCCACCACCGTGACACCAAGGTACTGGAAAAGCTGACGGGGCCCAAGAAAGAAGAGCACGAGTCAATCACCTAGTATTTAAGATAATTAGCATAATTTTTGAAACTAATAAGTAATAAGCATTGTAAAGCATACCTAAGTCAAAAACAGCTATGTAAAATTAGATTATTAGATACATACATACAAATAAGAAAACTATTTAGTACTATTTTAAGTAAAATTTATATTTTTAAAATTTCATATTGATAGCTTTTAGTTTTTTAGTTAAATTAGCGAGCAAAGTAAAGTATTATTATCAGAGACGAAGCTTCTTAGCATTCCATGGATTCACCGTGCGGGTGCCGGGCCCATCGCGTTGCATGGAGAGGAGTGCCAACAATGCCCGGGACTTGCGACCCAGGTGTAGGTTTAAGGGGCCCCTTTACATTGCGCAAACACGCTCACCTTCACCGTCCACACTCTTCTCCCTGCCTAACCAAATTTTAAAAGAACCTACCAATGCCGCCTTTGAAATACGTTCTAGAAATGAATTGATGCTAGTTCTAGAAAGGCCAAGATCTTTAAATAGGTTATAGAGAGATTTCGCTGTTATACCTCTCGCTCCTACTTCTACCGCGTATAAATTTACTATAAATTTATTCCTGTACAGTTCGTTCGTTAGTTCGTAATACTTGTTAAGCTTAAACGTGTGATCCCCGGGGATGTTTGTTTCCCAGGGAACAGTAAGCTCCACAATTATCACGCGCCTTAGATGTTTTGAGTACAGGAACAAGTCCGGTCTGGATGACGAAACACCAACATCCAAAAGGGATTTTGTACTGTTTTTCGTACGTGTCCAATAAAAGAGTCCAATCAGGAGCCGCGCCTAGAATTGAAGAAGGCTCTGGTTTTGATTTTTTAGACGAGCCTTCTTTTACGAATTCTATAGATCGTTTGGTGGTTGTTATACCCCTTTGCGCCCTTGCTACCGAAAGACTAACTGCTTCCCGTACGATTTCTAAGTACCATATCGTGGCGTCGCGAGTATTGACCTTTATCTAATAGTACCCTACACCCTACTAACAAATGTTTCGCGGTTCCTACTGCCTCCCCACAGATGTTGCAAGATTTCTCGGTGGCTTTGCCCCATCTTACTAAATTACTTTGATCTGGGAGAGTCGTTTGGAATGCATTTAGATAGAACTTTAATAATGCCGGGGACTAATCGTAAAGCAGGGTGCGCCAACGCAAAGCTAATGGAATACAAAAATCTCCTATGGTCACCCATTCATTTTGAATTTCGAGGCTCATCGCGTGAAGTCGGTAACTATCGTTTTCGTCTTGCCGAATAAAGGATTTTATAATGTCTACATCTCGCTCTTTCCTACGTGATCCCAACCCTACCTTGTTATTTTGAGCACCTATCATAATTTTTTTAATTGAAGTCGTGACTCAAGCTCAGACGCAATTTTATCTTTTGGGAGAGATGTTACAATATCATCCTTAGAACTTCCGATGATATTTCTCTTGGTAGCTCTGAGGTGTTTATAGAGCTCCGATGGTTTCTTTAATTTTAACCCAAAATTGTTACGGTCTCTAAATAAGGCTGAAGAGTCCGCTGAGTGCGCTAACCCGAGCCATAACTTCAATGTCTTTATGACGCTTGCATCTAACCTTGACAAGAGAGTTTTGTTAATATCATAAACGAGGAAAGGCCAATTTAGATGTGACGTTAAAAAATATCGTATATCCAAGCTTTTTTGGTATTACTAATTAGTTGATTGTCTACCTTTTTAAGATCATTCAAAAAGCTTTCGACTAAAGCATCTAACGATGGAGTGCGCCCTTGGTAATCGATTTTTTTACCTAAAAATTTAAAAGGAGCCGCCTCCATAACCGTATTAACACACTGACCGCCTACTATAAGACCCGGATCGTAAGAGGTATATTTAGTGTTCCGCCTACCCAGACACAAACTATAACATTTACTGGGTTTTGTCCTCAATCCTTCCGTCCACGTACAGAAATCCTCCACTACATTTGAAAGTACCTGATACTGTTTTGGATTACGTGTCAGTATCGCGAGATCATCCGCAAAAGCTAGTATTGATTCTGTGTATTTATTGTTAAACTTAAACCGATATCCCCATTTTTTTTCGTGTTTAATTAATTTGTCTATTAAGATATTAATTACTATATTAAATATAATGGGTGAAATACAACAACCCTGAAATAAACCTATGTTATAATTTAATGGTTTTGAATGGTTACCGTTAGAAGTTATGGTAAATTGTAATTTTGAATAATATGAAGCTATAATGTCGCTAACTAGAGTGGGAAAGTTGTACCATCTTAGCGCGAACATCATTAACTCATGCCGTACCGACCCAAACGCGTTCTCTAAGTCTATCCAACAAACCGTAATTTGTCTCTCGCTAGTTCTGGCGTACTTAAGGCTTTCCGATATTAATGTATTATGTTCCAGGCACCCAGAAATACCGGGAAAAAACCTTTCTGATGATTAGGCCTGAAATAACTATTTTTAATCATGAATTGCGTCATTTTTGATTGTAAAGGAAAAAAATATTTTTGATATTGTATTTGTTAGGGCTATCGGTCTAGTGTCTTTGGGATCAGTGACATTATCGTTTTTTGGAATGAGGACAAAAATGGTTTTTCCGAAAGTTGCCGGTATTTGCTTTCTTGACCAGATTTTACCGAATATATTTAATAGATGTTTATGGACCGATGGAAATTTTTTATAAACTATATAAGGGATACCATCCGGACCTGGTGCTGACTTAGATGGTTTCGTTTTGATTATTTTGTTGATTTCCTCCAAAGTTGGTGGATTGGAATGGAAATCTACAGTAGGACTCTCCGGTTTTTGTTCGTTTGGATCCCTATACAGTCCTTGGCTTATTGGCACATCACATGTGCTTTTGTAATGGTCGTAAATTTGCGCGTTGGTCAAAAGAAGCTTACCTTTTTCATTTTTGAAAATATTCTTTGAGTACTTAAAAGGATTTTTATCAAAGTCTACTTCATGTTTGGCCCGTTTAAAGCTATCACTATTTTTTGTTATTTGTTGTGATATGCCTTGTATTAATTTAAGGATCGATCTTAACGCCCTAGACAGTTGGTGACTAAGTTGATTATCGCCTATGGCTTTGGCTCTACGAAGTTGCTTTATAAGGTCTCTTTTTTTCCTCCTCATTTTCAATTTAAAACCGTTTTCTTTATTTTTGTGAGCATAACGATTCGTAGGTGGATAGTGCTCATTAAAGTAGTCATAAATAGTGTTTTGAAAAGTTTCTACTTCCGCGTCGAGTACCTGGTTTGAGCTCGGTTGCTCTAACAGGGCCGCTATATTTTGGTTATGAACTTTCCATGTCGATTGTTTTATATTGGGAATGCTAAGACGCGTCCGGATGGTCATGGACTCCTGGTAGTTTTCATTCAATGGTTCACCATGAGATGTGTGAGGGTAAACTCTATCAGCAGTGAGAGCCGAAGATATTACCGACGGTTGCCGCGCTTCAGCACCATTGTGTGTTTTAAGATGTTTAAGAAACCAGGCACGTCTTTTGTATTTTTTTCCCGCACGTAGGGCATATCAGTTCCGTTTTCGCGCCGTTTTCGCCGTTTTGATCAACCGGTGGACAGTTCTTTCGCCCCCCCTCTCGGACTGTCCCAGGGGTGTTTTTCTTTTTTGGACTTTTAGCTTGACGACGTTCCCGGGCTTGGCTTGCTAGGCCATCGCCCTCAGCTGTCTTTCCAGCAGTCTGCTGTCTTCCCAGCTGCCAGCTGTCTTTTCAGCGTCAACTGTCTTTCCAGCGTCATCCCGTCTTCTCGGGCTGTCAATTTAAAATGAGACGAAGTTTAATTGTGACAAAGAGCACGGACGCATATGTCTGTGGTATTGTAATTACT
>JAPOND010019905.1:666-12168 GCA_028829205.1 Ithomia salapia aquinia | reverse complement strand
AATAAATTCAACAAGATTCTATCGATATATATTTAGTCGATGAAATCTCAATTTTATCGACTAAAACTACGTAATCAAACGAAATTCATTAGACAAACAGCATCTTCAAAGTTTATTTCCAATTTGTTAGGATCAAGTTATATAAATCAGAGCAAATTTACAACTGATTTATTAAATTCTGCCTTATTAAATTTAGAAAGAAATTAGTTTTGTAACACAAAAAAAAATGTTTTACAAGACCTTTCATTTCTCCCCTTCCACATTATATTCTCCTAATAATACAATATCAATAATTGCTTTGTAAGTTTGTAATTATTCCAATGCACAAACATTTCAAATAAAAAAAAAACTGACACCATTATAAGACCTATTATAAGTGATGATGCAAAATAAAATACTGAAGTTTTATAAAATTCTAGTAAATCGAGGCTTAAATTTGATGCTCAAAATTCTCAGTGCAAGATTTACTAAGATATAATCATTTAGAAAAAGTTTTTTGGCTATCTCCTCGGTGATGTAAGGTCTGATTTGTCTATTTTATTTATTTAAGGATATGTTAAAACTTATTGACATTATTTCTAAAAAGTTAATGAAAATTCGTTTTACTATATAAAATAACATATAACCTCTTCATATATTAAAGTAAAATATATTTGTGTTAATTAAAATTTATAATGTGCTTGAAAATTATTTATTTGTTATCTAAGAACTTTCTGAAACTATACTGTCGCTCTGCCAACTAAGCTACCATATAGCTACCTACTTTAATAAATTTGTTGAAAAATCTGTTAGACTACAATAGGAAAAACCAAGCAGTGTTTGTAAATAAATAATACCAGTAAGTAACCAAATCTACAATTTAAAATTATGTATAAGTATGCTTTGGCCTTCCAAATTTATTTATTTAACAGGATTTCAGACATTAGCAAGAACATACCAAGATAGGTCGTGTTTGTTTTTATTTTCGGTCATTGATTTGGTAAATTTAATGTGCTTAATGATTTCATCTACACCTATTTTCTGAAATTTTACATGTTATAATGATATGGACCAATACCGGACTTCAAATTGGCTTGGGTTCCAAATGTTCAAGGTTTCCAGTTCGTTGAATACGAGGCAAACTTCGGGCACTAAACAGCCTTACCCCAGCCACATGGGGTTCTAACAGGGTGGACCACTTCTCAACCCTAGCTACTCGTGGGACCTCAATTAATACAAATACCTTTAAAAACACAAAAGTGGCCATAGGGTTCACCACTTGTCACGCCATAATGTGAGATATATTACCTGTTGAAAATTGTTAATAAACTCTTAAGTGCATTCTTATATTTTGAGGAGTTCTGTTCAACTGTACAAAATTATAAATAAATTTAAAAGAGATTTATTTAAAGGAACATGTGTTCTAGGATATTTTATAATATATGGAAGTAGTCCTTTACTGGCTGGCGGTCGGCTAAATCCCATGTCTTTGTTTTTTGCTATGAATTACTAGAAGAGATAATAATTATTATAAATTCAATAACCGCCAAAATATAAATTTTAATAAAAAATATATTTGTTTATATGTAATGAATACATTATATATTGATAATATTTATTTTTATAATAAGTTAGATTTTATTTATATAAATTGTTTTTGACAAGACTTATATTGGCAGATAGCTGATATAATAAGGAGTAACTTACGCTACATTTATTTTAGAAAAATAATTCTATTTTAGAAATAAAAACTTAAAATAATATGTAAAAACCAAAAAAAATAAAACTGAATGAACTAATTACCTTTTCTTTAAATTTTATGCGGACAAAGTCGCAGGTATACCTAGTCACTTATAAAAAAGAAATCTTCATTGTTCTACCCTTACTATTTTGAAATAAATATATAATATTTTGTGTAATTCAAACATCCAAATAAAAAATATCAGTCTTCAAACTCAATATTCTCAATATCTCTTAGCTCGGATAACAAAATATTTTAGGAAAAACACCTCATTTGTTAGGGTTCATATTTTTATGAATAAAACTTTTCAACAATATACATGTAATTAGAACATGAAATAACGTGATTGGCCTAAAGACGGCTATTACTAAAACTTTTATTATCATCCTTTTTTTTTACCTGAGTCATCTACATATTATAAAACGAAAGATAAGTTAATATTAAGAAGAAGACGTCGCTTATAAATATTATTTGATAAGTTAAATTAACTTTGGATATGATTTACAACCCAACTATATTATTGTTTTATGTTTATTATATTTAAAATATTTTCTTAAAACAAGTATTTATGTTTAATTTAAATCAATAAACGATAAACTCATTATATTTTTTTAATTAATTAAATGTACCTAATAATCTATAGGGATACAAATAATAATACTAAAAAATAACATTGTAACAAAAAACCTTTCAGTTATTGATCTAGTAGCTCAGAGGTAAAATAAGATTAAAAGAATACTTTAAACACAATGAATAAATTGCTTCTAGGAAACAAAAACGGCGTACAGTAAACTTTCTTCAAATCTTGTTAAAGTTTTCGCAGTTCCATATTTCAATCAAACAAGATAGTGGGGATTCAAACTCAATATGTAGTTACGATGTAGGGAGGCAATAGGCATTCAATTTGTACGTAATCGAAACTTTACGCATTCGTTCCCGAGCTGATACAACTTCTTTCTAGTAATAAATTAGAATATTATCAACAAACACCCTGGGATAGCTCTCACCTTGGGGTTGCATTTCCTGTTCAATAAATTTATCATATTCCATAACTTGAAGGTTAAAAAAAGATACAATCTTACTACAATCCGTTGTAACTTGTCCTAACTTGTTGGTAACTAAGTTTTTTTTTTTGTATTGCCTATGCAGTTAGCCCTCTTGACTGTTACTGCGTCACCGGGAGGGAAGGTAACTAAGTTTTTGGTTGGATTTATAAGAAACCAAGTCAGCGGTTAATAAAAATAAATATAGGAAGGTAGCAAATACACAAAGTCAAACTTTCGTAGAAATTGGAGTGAGTAAGTATATAAAATTTTGTAAATTACTTTTAATAGTAACGATTGTTTAACTTGATTTTGGAACAGTTTTTTAATAGAATATACTTCTGAGTTTGTTTGTGTGTGGACCTTGGACGACTTACGTATGAGTGTTTTTTTTCTTCTTCTGTTAGTAAGACCAGTTGTTGTAGTTGGTAGACTTTTATAACCAGAAACTACGATAAACGATGATGTTTCGTCGTTCTTCTAACAGAATAATTGAAAACAAAAATCATCTGTTGAAATTAAGTCATTTTAGTCAACTTCTTTAAAAAAACATTTATTAAAGGAGCGCTCATTAAATATTAAGATTAAGAGGTAAGCACATATAAAACAGAATGTTATACTCTCCTTACACTTCTAGATTTAGACATGTACCTTAGTACATAATATAGTAGTTTGGTAAGAAGTTAGTAACAGAGGAGGTAGGTGTAAGAACCTACCGCCAAAAACAGCGTCCAAAAACGGTCGGGAAGGATTTATTATCACTTCAGGGTTTACTATAGATGATTTAAATGACGGATCAGGATGTTGTCTTTAGTCATCGTTTCGAATGGTTTATTCATCGAATTATTAAGATCGTTTATTGGTTTCTCCAGAACACAATTCACCATATATTCTCCGCGCCACAGTGAAAAATCTTTGAATTTTTCTTTTTTACGCAACTTGATGTCAAATCAAACCTAGATTCAGCGCACTGATACCCACGCTAATCACAAAAAATAAACATGTCACTACTTGAACGCGCCAGCGATATTTTCACGCAGCGCGCGCCTACGCCCTGCTTCTCGCCCGGCACAAGCAGTCACCTGTCTTGCTTTTGACTAATAAAGAAACACCAGTGTTTCCGCCTAAAAGTAGTTGATTCTGAATTCTTTCTCATTATCGTCGTCCATTGTTTTGCAGCCAAAAACTTAAATATTTTATTCCTACTACATCCAAATGATTACATTAATGAGATTAAAATAACTTTCTTTGTGAGAAAAAATATACAGAAAACTGAAATGGAATTTGAAGAAATGGCCATATGTGATGGCTGTTTTTTTAGAAAACCGATATAGCATTACTAGCTACTAACATTACATTATTGTTATTATTCTTGCAAAAGTCGGACACTGAATTGACCGTGTTTTGCTAAAGTTATATTTTAATACAATGCAAGCATGCAATGGTTTTCTTCGACATTAAATTGATTGCTTTTGACTTAATATTACTAAATATGACTGGTTTCGACTTTTCTTATCCATAAACAGAATGGAGATATAGACTTAGGTGTTTTTCCCAAAAATTCGGAGCCAAAAACTTAGTTGGCTGACTTAATGACTCATTTTTCGAAAAAGAGGCACATGGCTGTTTTCTGTATAACAAGGTCGATTTGATACTTAGAATCAATTTTAAATGAACATAATTGATACTCAAGTTGAAAGTGAAATGCTAAGTAAAAAAAATGTTTCTACTAACTTAAAACGACTACTAAGAAACGAAAGCAAAATATAAAATATAAGAGAAATAGGTATCTTAGTTTTATTTTAAAACTATTTTCAGCACAGATGAAGTGATCTAATAATTGCAACTATAAGATCCGTTCGAAAAAAAGAGTATTATACTGAAAATATAACAAATACCATTGTTTTAAAATTACAATTATCCACTTAACTATCCAATAGTTTCACAATGATAATATTATTATAGCATATGAATGTAAAGATTCAACCGAATCAAATCGAATTAATTAGGAATGGGTTTTCATAATTAATTCGATTACCTCAAAATGAGTTCAATGAATTCGGTTTATTTATATACCTAATATCAATTAACAAGCACTTAAGTAGCAATAATATTTGGGAATATAGCCCTTGAACTTTAAATATTACAAAACTCCGGCCATGAACTATAAATATGTATTAAGTGTTAATAGGTAAAACAAATATTTTCCCTATACACATAATAAGTATATTTATAACCCCTTAATTTTGTGTTAAAAATGTGTTACATTTAGTTATATTATAAAGACATTTAACATTAAAACTCTCTCGTAAACGCACCAAATTTATATGCAAACTGTAACTGAATATATTTTTGTTCAAAAAAATACCACCATAATGCACCAGGGTTCACATTATTATTACATCTCTGACATAAGTCTTTTTAATTTATCTGTTCGAATGAGCTTTATCTATCATTAACAGAAGATAACACAAATTAATGATAAATAAAATTCATTCTATCGATATCTATTCTTAAAATGCCTACTCCATGTCTCTAAAAGTATAAAATATCAAATAATATAAAGATAATAAATATATTTATTACTTTATCGGAATATCTCGATCATAATCATGACTCGAAAGGAAAACAAAGTAATATCTGTGTTTTTTCCGTCATTGTTACTGAACACTTTTCCTTTTTCTTTTAAGTGGACCTTTATAAGAAATGTTCTACCTTGTTATTATTTATTACTGCTAACCCAAAGTCCACACCACACAGAACCACATGGAGGAGTTCTTCGTTATTGTATCTACAATAAAATATATCTTATAAAAACTAATGCTTTATATCTATAAAGCATTAGTTTTTATAAGATATATTTTATTTTTTTTATATAAGATATCTATATTTATATATAAATTAGTATTAAAAATATTAAAAATCAATATAATTACAAATAGAATATTCTAACTGTGGTCTATATTCGTATCTACAGAGAAAATTCCGTGGAATATTTAGTAAAATACCACTAGTTAAGACCTAACTAATAACATAAATATACAATACTTATGGTTCGTATTTTGTTACAATTATTAAGTAAACAGCGATTTAGTTGTTAATGAATTGTGGACAATATAAATTCAAGTTTTTAATAAAATATAAGTTTAGCTAACTAGGTCTATTGTTTTACCAAAATTAAGTAGTATAACTATAAAGGTGTTATTACAAATACAAGTTAAGTTAAACGCACTATTTAATAAAAATCAAACCGTTTTAGAGAAATCAATGATGTGTCCATAAAATAAAAAAATCAAAAGAATTGCTTGTTTATTTATATTTTTTACAAATGTTTACATTGTAATTAATGAGTGAATATTTTAGAATAAAATGTAAAGTCATATAACCTTACATTTATATTCATGTGTTATAATTAGGTCTAGAAGCAACTAAAGATTTCCTATCCCATGTTGTAAAATCGGCCTTTCAGTTTGTATAAATGGTCTTATCATGATACGTCATCATTAATTAAATACCTAGAATGTTTAGATTGTATCCTTCAGTGAACACAAAAATTTCTGCCCAGTGTTCTGACAAAAAGCAAATAAATAAAAGACAACATTCACTGATCAAGTATAAATTTATTCCATGTTTTTATTGTGTTTTTATGTTAATTTCGTGTACTAATTACGTGTATGAAAATATATGAATTTGCTGTTACTAATTATAATGATCAAAATAATTGCCAGTTTAATAATTTGTAATCGTTACTCGTGTTAATTACGTCAGGAATGAAGCAAGGCCAATTGTTTTATTTTGTTTTCATTTATGTAACATTTGGGTCGCTTTGACGAGAAACAATTTAAGCTGCGACCCATTAGTTGTGTTTCTGTAACTCAGTAAGTTTAGATAAAAATCAGTTTTGATGTCTATTGACTTTTTAACAATTTCTTTATAGTTTAAACTGATCTTTCGCTTTTGCCGTTTGATTGTACGTAGTATGAAGATGATGTTATATGACTAAATCCCCATTCGGTAACAAACTTTTTTAATTTATTTTTCATGACAGACATCGATCAGCTATAATTTTAGTATAAGTATTAACAGATTAAGAGCTAAGAGAAAATAGAAACTAAAGAAAATACTTCTTAAAAAGCTGATGTTTATTTAGAAAATACACATTTTTATGAAGTAGACATTTCTTTAACCTATTTAAATGTAATTAGAAGAGTTAAGTTAATGAAAAGATGGAAAGTAACGGAATTGCGGGGCTTATGTAATTCTTATTTTCATTCGTATCTTTTTACCGACGTATTATATAAAACGATCGATAAATGAGTTGATAAGTGTACTGACAGGTAGATTGAGAACTCTATAGATATTATTTTTATAAAGAAATTTCATCTTCATACCAGTTTTTATTTGTTATTATTTGCATTGCTACCTAGCCAGATGCTTAGACAGTAAACCTTCTAACAATTTTGGTTTTAAAATAATTAATATTGTAAACGATGTAAATTATAATTAAATCTAAAACTATTTTCGGTATTTAGTACATGTAAAATATTGGGCTACATTTTGTTAGATGTCAGATACCGACATCTCTTCTCCTGTGAACATGATAGCTGTAAAGCATAAGATTAGAGTTAATATAGTTTCTTTAAGCCAATAAACTTAAAATACATCCCACCAAAAACATTCTGTGAAAAACTAACCAAGTTTCGGTGGAGCTGTTTATCTGTAAAAAGTAATGAAATCTGGACAAGCGTTAACTTGTACCCAAAAACGTATAAAGAATGTTGAGTCGACGTCCAAGTCTCACAAAATTAACTAAATTAATAAAAAAAATCTCAGTAAGGAACCTTAGACTTTGCACGACTTTGTCCATGTGTCCTTTGGTTCTCAAATAGGGGCCTGAAAATGCGGCGAAATGGTTCTTTTTTTTTTTTATTCGACCTAAATTGATGCTTGACTACATTCCACCTGGTGGTAAGCGGAGATGTAGTCATAGGTAGTAAGGCGCATCAATTCAGTAAAAGCCTATTCACTCTTGCCTTGAAGACACCCACATTGTACTCGGACGGAAATACCGAGGCAGGCAAGCTATTCCAGTCCTTTGCTGTGCGAATGAGAAAGGAAGAAGCAAAGTGCTTCGTTCGGACAGGTGGTAGGTCCACAACAAAGGGATGGATACTCGCCGTGTGCCGGAACGTCCGGTGATGGAAGGGGGATGGGGGAATCAGGTCGTGTTATTCCGTCGCACACTCACCAAAATGTATCTTATAGAATACTGAAAGGCTCGCTATTCTACGCCTGTGTTCGAAGCTGTGAAGTTTGGCGTCGACCAAATCAGGGTCGCCAATCAGCCTCTTAGCGCGCCTCTCAATTGAGTCCAGAGTTGCAAGGTGGCATTTTGCGGCACCGGCCATTATATGGCCGCAGTACTCCACACACGACCGGATCTGTGCTTTATACAGTGCCAGCAACTGTCCCGGTATGAAGTACTGTCGGACCCTTGCAAGAATGCCAAGCTTGCGTGCGGCTGCTCTGACTCTACACTCAATGAACCGACCAAAGTTGAGGTTTGAAGAAATCTCAATCCCAAGCAACTGAAGTCGGTCACTGTATTCCAAGGATACATTCTGGAGAGTAGGAGCCAAGGTGAGAGGGCTCCTTTTTGCGGTGAAGAGACACGTCTGCGTTTCGGCGGCGTTGAATTTGACAAGATTGGCATTGCCCCACATGGAGACTGCCTCCAGCTTGTCATACAAGCTGGAGGCTGCACCATGGCTTCTCTTTCAGACTGTACTTGATCTCTACTGGTTCCTATAATGGCAGTGTTTACTACGCGCTCGACTAGGTTAGGACCCTAACGTGCCCCCAGATTAATGTAATAAATTGTAAATATATTATTTTAAACTTCAAATTGTAAAAATATTAGGAATACAATAAAATTATTTGTAACTTAAACAATTTTTGAAAGAAACCTTTTCTAAATTTTAACTAAAATAAAAACATTAAATGTTTTGTACGACATTCAATTTGTAAAATAAATCCAAATAAAGAATTATTCAGTATACCAAGGTATTTTTTTATAAGCAACCAGGAATGATAAATGTCAAAAGGCACATTAACATTGACAAGGGAAGCCGTAAATAACCGACGGGAAGCTATTGTCTCTAAATTGGGCATTTGTAGCTTACAAACAATTGATATTTATTTATTATTAAAAGTTTTATCTCTATATATAATATGAAAACTAGCTTAGTGTGTTGAAAGCATGCCAATCAGACATATTTTTTGTCACATTAAGATTGTGCACAAAATAAAACTTTTTTTTGTCAAAAATATTTTTTTATTTATCTAAATGCTTTCTACAATTAATGCTATCAGTGAAACCTCAGAGAAATATATAAAAAGTATTTTAAAAGAAAACACACAAATTTAAAACAATGTGCAAAACCAATATTATTAGTTATGCAATTGTCTCTACAAATATATTTTGGTATAGATAGCATATGTAATAATGAGTGCATAAATAGAGTTTTAATATTGAGTAACAAAAAATAATTGTTTAAAAAAAAATATCAGCAAAAAAAAATTATGAATATGCCATTCACCTAATCCCTATAAACGATTTTTTTATAAACAAACATTCAAGTAATAAAATAACGGAGTCCTGGCATTTTATATAAGAACTTGATTTAAACATAGTAAAAGCTCACATAAAAAACTTTACGACTTCATAGGTATATAAGAGCATAAAACTTTTATAACCAGGTTAACTATTGGTTCTGTAATATCGCTGTAGTAATTATTTTAGTAAGGAAACTATAAATTACTAATTCCAATTATCATTTGCACATGAAAATATTATATTTTTTGTAATAAATTCTATATGTTTAAATTAATAGTACCTGGATGACCGAGCTGTGCTCGGTGTTTAAGTGCATCATGTTTTTTTTTAGAATTACTTATATTACTATGCAAATTACTTACTGATAAAATATAAATAATATATTTTGATCTTACCGACATAAAAATAATAAAAAATAAAAGAAAAGATGAAACTCGAAAAAAATAGAAAAAATAAAAAAACAATCAGACCGAGATTTGAACCCGGGTTTCCTGCGTATTAAGCTTACTTAACTTTAAAAAAACTAAACGATTACCCAACCGAGCCATTCTGACTTTGACAGTCAATGCGAAATTTAGCTTACTATTCTAATGTCAGAGGTTTTCATTCAAGGAAAACACGGTTAAAAATACATTTTCTGAAAATAAAACCTAGCTAGATCGATTTATCGCCCCCGAAACCCTCTAAATACAAAATTTCAAGAAAATCGTTGGAGCCGTTTCCGAGATCGTTGAAATATATACAAGAATTGCTCGTTTAAAGATATTAGATTAATACTTTACATGATCGTAAAATTATAGTTGCTAAGTTCAGACTCACGAAAAAAAAAAAATTTTGAACAATAGAATTCGTGTCGTGTCTTAATTATGAAGAATTTGTATAACAAAACAAATCTTATTCATGACGGGTAACCCGGCACCAATCCGTAACTGATTCTACTGCCAATGGACCTACTATCTTCTACCATCTCTTGGTTGATACGATATTTAAAAAACTTTTAATATTCATCAGCCCTATTTTTATACTTTAGATAACATACATGCAAGTCTCTCATTTTTATATTTGGCTTTGAAAACGAATATCCTGTTCAAGATTCAGTGAGTTCCAACGTCAAAGTAGGCTTTAAACTTTTATTGATAAGCATAGTTAAACTATAAAGAAGTTTATAATTGTAGAAAGTGGTTCCAATAATTTAATTTGTGGATAAGTTTGTATTGCGTATATAAGAATTTATTCAAATGGTAAGTGTTTATTTCATTACTGTGACCTTAAATAGATTTAACAATTTAAATAGATTTAACAATCTTGTCTAACTCTATATCATCTTAATGGGAACAAGTTATCAGTGTATTAATCAATATCAGTAATACTAGTTTATTACTTAGTAGGTCAGCAGTGGAGTCAAACTGATACATACATCAATCTTACTAAACTTAACAAGAATTTAATGATCAACCGTCAATGTATCTCATTAGTGAGACAACCTGATTTACCTGAACCTGAATTATATGAACCTGTTTTATAAAATTACTGCTACAAATCTAGACTTCACAGAAACCTTGTTTTTCTCCGATAGATATTATTAGCTTCAAATTTTTATTTGCGACACATCACAGTGATGAAACTTAATAAAATTTGCATAAATTTAAATTAAAAAAATAATGTTTTCTGTCAAAAATGCAGCTTAACAGGTTAATGCTGAATGAATTACATATAAATCTTATATTGGATTACTTTGAAATGGTAATTTTAGGTGTTTCGCTTATACATGTTTTGTCTTTAAATATTTTACATTTAAAGTTGTTTAGGATAAATAATAAACTCTTATACAATGTTTTAATCCCTATTGTATCAAACATAAACAAAGTATTTCTCTTTGTTACTCTCTGTTTCAAGGCGACGAGAGAGTATAAATCAATAAAACCAAATACATTTTGTTCTTAACTGTCAAGGGAAAAATATTTGTGAAGTAGGACTATACTAGGAAGTAGTATACGTGAAGAAATAGGACTACTGAGACCAAACTCCGATATATTAAACATCTTTTAATAGCTTGTGGACAAGATTATATTTTTGAAAGATATAATTTAAAAAAATGAATATTATAAGAAGATAGTAATAGA
>JAPOND010019106.1:5654-16228 GCA_028829205.1 Ithomia salapia aquinia | reverse complement strand
TTTTTACAGATTATGATCTTGTTACATTAGAAACAATCATGTAATGGACTTTTTGTGTGTAAAAAAATCATACCTATACCATAAAATTTCTGCTTAAACCTCTGGCTAAAGAAATGGAGCACCCATCGCACGCCATGGTGAATACGAAATGTTTTATTCCACCCTCATATCATGAAGCATGCACCAATATGACTGTTTCCAATGACTATAGTAAGTTATAGTAAGAGATAGACATACTGTAACAAAACGTGAATGTATTGTCACCGCTGCAGTCTATACTTTTACACACAAATTTGTAACATTCAAACATAAACTATGTTCTATGTTTAAAAATTTGTTAAAATATAAAATCCTGTTCTAATGTGTAGACTTTCTCTATCGTCTGTCTATGTAAACGCGCTTTCATTCACCTTAATCCTTTTACTAAAGTAAATAGTTAACACAGTTATTGCCTTCTTTTATAACATCAAACATATAGAACGTTTTGTTCTGAGCAATGTGTTGTTACACTTATATGTGCAATTTGAATGACTCTCCTCTCGGAAGTTTTAGCGGGGATTCAGAAATGTACAACTTTTTAGAATTTTTAACCACATCACACTGCATGGCGAGGCTCAACCCCGCTACGCAAGCGGGTCCTAGTTACTATAACTATAATATAAGGACCTCAACTAACAATTATAAAATATTAATTTGTTTATGTCCGGCGAACATTGGTGGCTGTTTGTTGGGAGTAATCGAACGTTGATGAGTGTTAATGGTTGTTAGCGACCATGGTGTTGGTGAGCATTAGCTGGTGTTCGTAGATGTTGCTAGGTGTTGGTGAGCATTAGTTGGTTTTAGTAGATTTTTAGTGGACGTTAGCGTTGGAGAGATATCATGGGTGTTAACGAGCGCTGGTGGATATTGGATGTTGGCGTCAATCGTTTCAATTCAATCAGACCTGGTGCCTGAGAGAAGCCGCAGGTACATGTAGTAGCTAAATAAATGTATAAAGATTACTTAAATGTAGTATTTTAATTAGTATCTTACGTATTTCTCATTTTATAAAATATGTGCTTCGACTTTGATTACCAAATATACTTATCGTTAAATTCACAACCCTACAACAAGGTACCAAAGGCTTTGTCTCAGTGATCAGGTTAATGCCAATAAAACGTTTTTAGAGCAGTATACGGCCTTTTGATGTAAACTTTGATGTGTTCTGCTCGTGTTAATTATCGTAAATCACTCCCTTTGCCATTAAACTAGATTAATGTAAGAATTTAGCATAGGAAGTAAAATTTGTTCCCCTAGCTAACTAAAGTTAATTTGGATTATAAATACCCATCGATTTCATATTTTGTGACCAATAAAACTTTTATAATTAAAAATATAAACAGCACAAACTATAAATAAAGGCAGAACATTTTTATGTTCTAAATACAAATAACAATGACAATTTTAATACAACTCATACAAAAAACTTAAAATAGTATTTAATTAAAGGTGTATTATTTTATTCTAAAACAATCTAGTAACTTGACTTGACTCATTTTATATTTAAAAATATCTTAAAAGATAAACTGATACGGGCAGAGATGTTTTCATTCTATATTTATATAAAATTTAAATAAGCATAACATGTCTTTAAATGTTTCCAAACACTAATTTCTGTTATGGCATCTTTTTAATGTTCATCTATACTGTAAAGTTAGAAGCATTAAATAGGATTTTCGAAAGAAGCCTAATCAATGTCACCACCGTTCCGATAAAGACGATCATATATAGAATGCACCATTTACCGCAACGGGAAGGGATATGGTAGCTCAGTGGTATGGAAAGGTATTAAATATACCTAAATTTATTTATTTCTTTTTTTTTTGTATAGTCCTATCGTAAGCCAATAAAAACGTTTACTGATGTTAAAGCCACAATTAAATTCAGTTGCAATTTCAAAACATTATTAAACATTTGCCAAAAACTAATGCAGTAATTGTGACAAGCGGGACAATTAGTACTTAATACATACCAGTGTACCTACTCAAACATACAGGCTAGTGCGTTTGTTATTCCCAAGGAGAATTTCTCCGTACACACAAACACAGGTATTGGTAAATACACATATCTCGTTAATTGTTGATACAATTAATATTAACAAATAGCTATTATTCTTATTAACACTTATTTCAAATAATATACACCGGAAAAGTGATCTCCGTACTGTTTTTATAAAGTGTCACGTCAGCATAGCAGCAGTCATAACTGTAGTTTGTAGGCCTCGTGATGATGGTTCATTAACGTGTAATCACTCTATAACATGTAGTTGACTTAACATTGCAAAGACAGGACTCGATAATAAATAGTTTCTTTGATTCTTCTTAGTCTGTAATTCATTATTAATTGAACAATCATTATTTATATATTTTAACTTTTAATTTAGTTTATAAACATGTTATCATTTTAAAGTAATAAACAAAGTAACACCGCAATTCAGTGCTCAGTAAGTAAAAACTCTTTGATACAAAAACAAAATAACAAAGTTAGATGTAAGGGCAGCCTTGTGATAATTAATGATCTTTTAGGCAACTTTTTTCGAATACAATGTTACATGGAGCGTGTTGTATTTTGAGATTATATCAACTTATATTGATTTGTCGGTTACACAATACAAATAATAATTTAGAAATTTTTGGTTATACTAGTATTTTATTATTTATGTATATAATATCATTGATTTCTGATTCCCATTCAGGTTTCAGTGTTTTTAACATCGTTTCTTAATTTCCAAATTTCGTTGTATCATATAGGCAACTCAGAGTATGTGGGTTTTTTGTACGATTACCAAAAAATATTTTTTTTTTACATAAACTTTGAGAAGATTTGCTTTAAGAAGATTTTTGCAGATGAGGAATCGGTCAGATCTCTTTGTAAAATAAATACTAAAATTAATGTACTGAAGGAAATTTTAAACGAAAATTATAAAATAATTTAATAAATATGTAATTGCATTAGTAAGGATTACATCAGAATTAATTGGTTAATTTTACTTATCAATGTAATTAAGTTTATTAATTCGCAATTCGGTGATAGTCTTGCCGGGCTATTAAGCATATAACTTACCTAAATACAACTAAACTAAGTAAAAAATTAACTTTCATGAAACTTAAATAAATATGTTCTTCAAAATTTTCCTAAAAAAAGTTACATATAAAATGAGAATATTAGATCCTGCCTAGATCACAACACTTTATGCGTGTTGCTCGTCACTAAACACTATTGTGTTGTATCACGCTCGTATGAGCTGTCAAACAGACCGGACTCTATAGACCACACATTACGTATTTACACAGATATAATAGTGAAGGGAGCGATGGACCCATTTCCACTGATTTTCCTGTTTCACATTAGACGGTTTAATTGCCATTGATGTGATCATATCTATTGTTACGAAACATATCATATGAACTTAATATTTACATTTTATTTAAATAATTTATGTTATAAATTCACTTCCACAATATTTTGTTTACTATTGACTGCAATCGACAATACTACATAATTTAAAACTTTATTAGGAACATCCCATTCAATTTGTGTACGCAAGGTGAAAAATGAAAGCGGGGATATAGTTTCAAAATCTGTTTTAAGTTTAATATACTATTAACGACGGTTAGTGGCAACGAGTTTTAGTATATTAGTAAAAATGTATCGAGATTTCATTTTAAATCAAAAGAATGAACTGCATGTATGTTGGTTTGTAATTGGTATTGGCATGATTGTGATTACTATATTTCTGACAACAAAACTCTTGCTATTGCTGCTAAGGTGAATCTTGTACAGGAGCTCTTAATTTAGTTTTATAAATAAACAAATTGTTAAATTATATGAATAAAAAAGTTATGATAAATTCTATATATACGTAATGTAATAAAAATATTTATTAAAGTCAGTTAACGTTACCTTATAGTTTCATTTCATCTTCATTTTCAAGAAATTATTTTCTTCTACTATCATTAACTTATCATTAAGTTAAAATTTTTACTAAGACGTGGCAAAGTCTTTTGAATTTATTATAAACAAAGAAGTCAGTGTTCAGGAAAACCAATTATTTAATAGATTGGAATGGATTGCCCTATGGCAATTCATTAAGTAAATTAAATCTTAATACCAGATTCCTCCCATTGTTTTCTTTACTAGGCCTTGAAACAAAACATCGAGATATAAATTAAGGTTTAATTACAAAATTTAAACGCAACCAAAATCTTCTAATTTTATTATTTGTTTGTAAAATATTAATATTACAAAGTAACAATTTCTTACTTCAATATTTTATTATGAACCTAAAATTCTAGTTGCTTACATTAAAGTCTCTCTAACTTGTATGTGTGAGGGACGTTGTGTTAATTACATGTACTAGTTATATTAGTTAACATCCGAACATATCATATGTACATTGTCTGTTGTTACGATGTTAATATTTAAGAGAATCATGTACACATTAAATTAACCATAATATGAATATAATAATTGTTTATAACACAGGTTATTTGTAATATATCAACAACTTAAATCCCACCAAAAACATTATGTAAAAAACCCATGTCTCGATGTAGCTGTTTGTTTATCTCTAAAAAGTAATAAAATCTAGACAAAGTTCATTCAAAGTCTAAGGTTCCTTACTGCGTTTTGTTTATTAGTATAGTTACTGTTGTGT
The DNA here is from genome assembly GCA_028829205.1 of Ithomia salapia aquinia. Classification (NCBI taxonomy): domain Eukaryota; kingdom Metazoa; phylum Arthropoda; class Insecta; order Lepidoptera; family Nymphalidae; genus Ithomia; species Ithomia salapia. The sequence continues at coordinate 11,532 of JAPOND010019106.1, read as the reverse complement.
GACTTGGCCATATGAGGTAACTAACTACTTGAGGTAGTTTTAAATTAGATTATAGACATCACACATAGCACAAGCTACTTGTACGCAATTAAAACTATGACATAGAACCATTGTAAGAAGACACAATAGTGATATCTCTGACTACAACATTAACACACATCAAGAAATTCGTAAGAGCTAAAGTTAGTACTTAGTCGGATTTCCTAACTCTAAGTTGGTGTTCGTAAATTTCAAGTTACTATGTGGGCTTTAATTTCAAAACATGTCTCATTTATGTTGACTTCTTATTAAATGTGTTAGGTTTGTAAACAAGGTATCTTGATTTAAGGTTTTTAAAAGTTCTGAAGTTTTGTGTGCTTCTTCTTTATATAAGGGTTCACCGATTATTTTATTCTCTGTCTCCAGGTATTTTATAAACCGTTATAGATAGGCAGTTGGAATTTTCTCAGATTCGATGTATTTAAGCTTTTATATAAATACGAATCGGAACTCTTTGTGCGCAAGTCCGACTCGCACTTGGTCGGTTTTTAATATATGTAATTTTCCTTTTAATATACACAATACAATTACACAATACAATTTATTATTCTTATAAAATCTTGTGTTATTATGTGTCAAATGTGTTATTAATTAATAAACTAGAAATATTTAAAGCGTCCAGTCTTGCAGCCCTTAACAATTATATTAAAAAAGCACCCTTTGTTGTTTTTAGTATTTGTTGTTATAGCGACAGTACACAGACGGGAAACGAATATATATAATAATATAGTTCCGTTTTGCCCTTTTTGGTACGAAATTCTAAAAATGAAATGCTCTCCATAGATTTGAAAAATCATTAACTATACATATTAAAAGGAAATTTAAAGCCGAAAGGCAAAGTTTGCTGTGTTTGATATGCGATCTATAACTGGTTTGCTTGCTAATCAACGTCCGGTGCATATTGATTCAAAACTTTTATTACAAAAATTTTATATATCATATATAAAACAATATCATCATCATGTCATGTACAAGCCTAATTGGCTAATATGTGATTCGATTTATTTTTACTAATTTTAAAAGTTTTTAATAAAAATATGAATACTAATTTATCTCTGAATTAAACTTAATTTAACCTTAATCCGAAAATGTTTATGTCGGATTATACCCACAGTAATCTAAAATTATAATTTCTCATATCCTTATCGTATTATACAAAACGTAGTATAAGTATAAGTGCTATGAAGAGGCAAATCTTGTAACGTGTAATTGAAAACAATTAGCGTTATGTTTTCCAGCGCTTCATCTTGAAAATGCTTTCTACATTTCAATTTTCAAACAAAATTTCCTCAAAAACATCTTCACCATGTGATCGTTAGTCTTTGTTTGTTTCTAGAACTTTTAAGGCTCATTCTTCATATTATTTTTCATTATTTAAACTTTGACGTGCTCTATATTTCTAATGTTATTCCTTAGGGGTCATTGCCCAAAAGAGATATTATTCTCTTATTTCTATTTATTATCAGATTAGTATGTCATCAACTATTATTAGTGTAATATAATCAGCTTAGTTATCGATTGAGACCAAACTAATTGTTTTTTCAAACAAACATCAGTAAAGTTTAATTAAAAGTATGGCTAGTTTATTACCTTTCGTTCTGTTCAATCAACGCCTATACTGTAGGCGTACGCACTGATTAAAAAATCGATTTCATTTTTTTACATTCCGCTACTCACAGAATTTCAGACAATCAACAATTATATTGATTGTCTGATATGTTTCAAAATTGAAAATGATAGACAATCCTAATCATTATATCAGATTTGATAAACCTCAAATCCTCGCTAAAGATCATCGTTTATTTTCAAGAATGTTTCGCGACGCTATTAAAATTAAAAAAAACATCCTAATTTTAATACAGAAGATGGTTCTATCTATCTTCCCCCTGAGATCTACTCATGAAAAATATAAAATACTACGTCTGTGACCGCACTGTGAGAGCGTTCATGAGTGAAACTTGAATGCATCCTGAAGTTCAGGAACAGAGTTTACAAGTGGCAACAAAACTGGAGATTGCTGTCCTAATAATTTGCAAATTCAAAGCAATTAAATAAACACCTACTCTGCTATTTTGGCAGTTTCTTGAGGCTTAAGTCTGTAACCCTGTATTATATTTACCAACTTTCGAAAGTTATTATCAATTTGCTCTAACTTTCAAAAAATAGTACAAAACAATTAATTCTCAAATAAAATTCTAAATAACGAAAAATATATATATATGCTACACCATAAACAAATATCTTAAAAAATATAAACATATGTTTTTTATCACAACAGCTTATGTCGGTGCTAAAAAAAGAAACAGTTAACAAAATGGCAAAATAATTTATTCATTGTTATTTTAAATACGTTGGAAAACTTTTATCACTTACCTTGTGTGAATATTACATACAAACTCCATTGTTTTTTAATACACCCAGCGCTACATTCACATTCAAAATCCATTTCTTTTTCATTCAATCCTTACGTCTAAAAGTATACATTCTATATTATTACTTTTTTTATGTTGGCTAAGGGTTGGCCAGATATAAATAATTAAAAGGTTAAACAAGGTTAAAGAATACCACACCTAGTAGCCACATCTCTATAGCCTGTTCCAATGAACAAAATTTATTCTCAAACCATGTCCCTTCATATGAATGTCCGTCCATAGGTAGTATTGAAAACTTAAAACAGTACTTTTATAAGGCCACACAATTAATATTTAAGTTACTAATTAAAATAGTTTTTGTAACTTTCATACTTAGTTCTAGTTTTAAAACGGTCATAAAAATATTCAAGCGGAAAAAACAATGATAGATTTTAGAATCAGAATAAGAATAAAATACATCGCAATATTTTAACCCATTTATATAACATGTACATTACACAATAAGAACAGTAATTTTTTATGTTTACTCAGCGTGTTAAGCCAGGTGTCTTTGTGTTCTTTGTGGTCAACTTTTTTTAAATAAAAGCTGCATTTTAATCAACACTTAGTTATTTATTCTTTGCGGGGCACATGAGAAGGACTCTTCGCTAACATCTGTATATGTAACCTATATGGCTTTTGTATATTAACATCTGAATGCACTACTGTGTTGTAATAATGTCTTTCTATATTCACTTTAGGCTGCATTTAAGAATAAGATAAAATAAAGTATGTTTTACCATTATTACCATTTATCTATTTACTTAGAGAATATTAACAACTTATCACTCTTATATTTGAAAAAAAAAAACATCAGTAACACCAAAGTACTAAAATTCATACAAAATTATAATAGCAAGGAAGAAAGAAACTATTAAAGCTAACAGATGTCGTATAAAAGGGTTATATGCCTCGTCTATTTATATATTAATAAATAATTTATTTTTAGGGTTTTATAACCAAAGATTAAAAACGGAAGGGTAGTAGTAGTGCTAAGACTTTCGTATTTCGTCTGCCCTAAATTAATAATATAAATAAAAAAGATATAAAAATTGCCAAAAAAAAAACAATAGCAATAAAAGATTTTTGTTTTTCATTTACTTCACATTTATTTTTGTAAATGTATAAATTGATACGTGTCTGTAGATCTTTCTACTAGTTAGTACTAAAACTACTAATGAAGGGAAGGAATATAATTTACCAAGTAGATAAAGGTTTCAATGGAGTGACATATAGTTTTCATCTAAATGTAGTTTCTTTTTTCTGATACTAAAATATTTATATTTATTTTCTAATTATCTGAAATATATGTGCTAGAGTGAAGCCACGCTTATAACACAATGTTACTATTACGTATTATTAACTCTTATTACTTTTTATAAAATTATTCTTCGCTTTTGTCGAACCTAATCCATTTAGGATTAGGTCTATCGACAAAAGCACTTTTGATTTACGACTGTGATCAATACTTATTAAACAAAACTACATATGCAACTTTAGTGTTCAATTCCATTAGTTCAATGTCTATTACTTAAAACAATAAAATGAAAGTGAGTGAGTAACAGAGAAGTGATAGGACTGTAATTGCATTGCCATAGAACAGAGAAAAAAAAATTAAGTGTCAATATTCCGTCACATTTTATAAAATGTTTTTTTTTGTCAATCAGTCAATCAGTCTCACTTTATTTTATTAACTTTTGAAGGTATAATCACCAGTTTAATTTGTATGCATACAGTGTAATGGCAATACCCACGTATTTTCTTTTTAATCTTAACGTTGTCTTGGCAACTAAACTTATTTGTGTGTACTTTTCTCAGTAAATCCCATTTTTAATTTGCATATTCAAAATTACTTGTACAATATATTTTTATAACCTATTTTTGTTCTACAGATTTAAAAGAAAATAAGTGATTAAACAGAAATCTAGTATTTAGAATAGTAAAAAAGACGTTCTGAAATCCTACGTAAGGATACTGTATTGGGTTTCTTCAATTTAGAATGTATATTGAAAACATAAACGCTAAGGAATTAATGTTTATATTTAATAGAATTTCACTACATATATATAAACCTACTAAAAATGGGCATAGGATTAATATAAAAAATAAAAGCTAAACGATAGCTAAATTTACAGGCCAATTTCGGCCAAAATGCGCCCACTACTGAGTGGGTGCATATTGGCCGAAATTCTACCCTAATTATAAGTTTTGATGTCTATGATGCTTTGGGTTGACACATCTATAAATGTTTTGTTTATTGTTCTATTTCGTCATAATTAAAAGTATTACAATAGTATTACACTTATCTGCATTACAGATGAATAATCGCAAATTGTATAGGAAATAGATTCGTTTCTGGCATTGAATGCAATCAATGTTAATTTTATTTATCCCAAGATGCTTAAAGAAATTTGGATAATATTTTTTTTTATACAAAAATGTTAGCATCGCTATTACTAATTATAGGCGTATAGATATCACAAGTTTTTTTAATAGGTAATTTAATTTTTTAGCTTATACCGAAACTCCTAAATAACTGAACCAAAATAGAGAAACAACAGTACAAAAGACACTAAATAAAATAAATAGAACAAGCGCTTTAGATTGTATGCAACAAACAAAACGGCGACTTACAAATACTCTCGGAAGGACAAGCTTAAGTAAATCAAAATTAACACATGATAAAAACAATCCTTTTCCAAGGCTTTCCGTAGAGAATACGGCCATGAGCTCACAGAAATGAAATAATGTGAAAAAACACGAACAGCGAGAGTAGTGACATGAGATGAGATGACGAGAAAAAAAATTAAAATACCTCACATTTATGTCGCTATACTCTACACTAGAATATTGTGTTGGACCGATATTGTATTATAAAACATATACTGTACTATAATAGAAATATCCCAGGAATGTACGTAGTTGGTTATTTTGTGGAAAGAATTTATGAGCTTTATCAAAAAAAATCTTAAGAAATGGATGATTTAGAGAAAAAAAATTGATTTCATATTAAATCATTAATTATGCAAGAGGTACCAGGAGTACCACTGCATCAGATAGAGCAATGTAGAAGGAGCTCGGAAAGGCCTATACCAGCAAATCAATCTGAAAATAATGAAACACATGAAGTTGTAAGATTATTGCAATATTAAAATTTTTATAGTCCTGTTTATTGCGATCATTTGGGCCATAAATGAGCGATATGTACTTATAAATTCTTGGGAGATTTCAATGTAAATTCAAGAACGATTCATTCATTTTATTAATAAATTCAAACTCGAAAAGTTTAATTTACATGTCGCAGTCTCGTACAGTTACAAAACATAACAAGTGATATCATTAAAATATTCCTTAACCTGTATTTTTAACATAATATAACTAGTAGTAGTACAACAAATAGATAAAAGATATAAGTAATATAGAAATCC
>JAPOND010018009.1:3283-13427 GCA_028829205.1 Ithomia salapia aquinia | reverse complement strand
TTTTGTATGAAGCTCGAGCTGACTTACACAAAAGTACATTAATTCATGCGCTGACACGATTTAACTTAACTTAAAAACCAATAATGTTCTGTACATTCAAAGTACTAAACTCATTGCAACCGTCGCCTCTTTGACAACAGGAAATATGGAAATATCCTTACTACGATTTAACTTCTGGTTATACATAAAAGTATGCCTTTGAAAATATTTTATTTCTATATTTATTATATTTTTTATTTCATCTGCTAATATATTAACTGCTACCTTTATTGAGCTGAGCGTTAGCGAAGCTCTTACTCCCCAAATCGGCAACTCGTTTGTTACCTATCTCCTCCTAGATGGAATAAGCTACATGTGTGAAATTTAGTACAAATCATGAACATGGTAAGTTCTGTGTCTGGATTCAATTTGAAATGTGTTGTGATTGTAGTTTTCGAGATATTGATTAAAACGTACGTGTCCCATACAAATAACACTGCAAAAATATGGACGCCTGCGCAAATTCTAGAGCAATACTGTACAATACAAATTATATTACTATTGTGTAGGCGTTCTTTATCGTCTGTCTATGTAAACGCGCTGTCATACACCTTAATCTTTTTATTAAAGTATTTTTTTTTAATGCAGTTGTTGTCTTTTTCCTTATTGAGCAGAACTTGAGCTTGTGATTGTAGTTTTCGTGATATTGATTAAAACGTTTCCCATAGAGAAGAAACATAGAACGTTTTGTTTTGAGCAATGTGATGTTACACTTATATGTGCAATTTGAATGACTCCTCTCGGAAGTTTTAGCGCGTATACAGTTATTTACGACTTTTTAGAATTCTTAAACACTTCACACTCCGCTCAACCTCGCTTGCGTGGCCCTAATATAAATAAAATTTAATATGTATACTATTGTGGTCAAAAATGAAATATATTATAATCCGATTATTATATTTGGGTTAAAAGTACGTCGATGATTATTGCAGTCTTATCTTTGATTCTGTATAGGCTTTTATAGGGCCAATATAAAATAAGCTTTTTTGTCTATACTTTGAGTGCATTTTACTTTATCCGAATATGTTTTCACCTTCAACTCTGATCTCATATAATATAAAAACAATAGGCCGCTTCGGCAACAAGTAATAAAACACCATAAAACATCTGGTACAATAAACAAATGCTGTTGTCGTTACATTGAGTAGGTACCTTATTATCATTATGTATTGACTTAGATTCATCTAGTTGTAAACCTATTGAGATTTCCCGTGTTTTTATTTATTTCATCTATAAAAAAATGGTAATTATTCATTATCGCGCAACCAGCGATTTTGGGCTTGATTTTTTATTTACAAGTAGGTTATGGCTTGTAAACATCGTAACTAGTATTATTAATATGGCGCATGACCTTTTTCTTGAGAAAAAAAACATAATAGTTTTTTTTTTCACCACGATTTTCGACGGTAGCTTTATTTTCGTAGCTAAAACTTACTAACTAGCCTTAGCCAACTTAATTTCACAGATAGGTTGTGTTATGTCCCCTTAATAATAATTAATTTATATATTTTTTTATTTCATTAGTTTAGATTTTTTTCTCAAAACCGATTCTGTCAACTCCGACTCCACGTAGTCTTGTACCCTACCCCTAGAGTGTTTTTATAAATCCGAAGGCGCGGAAGGTGGGCAGCCCCCACCCGCTGTAACACTGTGTTGAAACACAAACGAGCCGCAGCGTCTGAGGCTGGTCGCCGAAGGCGACCAACAAGCCGAAGGTGCGTAGGCGAGTTTGGGTTTCAGTACAGTGTTACGCAAGGGTGAAGGGACTGGCCATCCTGAAGCGCCGGAGACGTCAAAGAAGTGGTAATGACTTAAATTTTAGGTTAGTTTTTTGCAAAACTTCAAAATGGTATATATCCAAAACCACACATCTCCTCACTTTAAAAAAGATGTCAGGGGAAAGGGCTCGAATCCCCTCTATTGTGATCTTGTTACATTAGAAACAATCATGTAATGTGATCATGAAATGCATGGACTTTTTGTGTGTAAAAAAATCATACCTATACCATAAAATTTCTGCTTAAACCTCTGGCTAAAGAAATGGAGCGCCATGGTGAATACGAAATGTTTTTTTTTATTTCACCCTCATATCATGAAGCATGCAGCAATATGACTGTTTCCAATGAGTATAGTAAGAGATAGAGATACTGCAACAAAACGTGAATGTATTGTCACCGCTGCAGTCTATACTTTTACAAACAAATTTGTAACATTCAAACATAAACTATGTTCTGTGTTTAAAAATTTGTTAAAATATAAAATCCTGTTCTAATGTGTAGGCTTTCTCTATCGTCTGTCTATATAAACGCGCTTTCATTCACCTTAATCCTTTTACTAAAGTAAATAGTTAACACAGTTATTGCCTTCTTTTATAACATCAAACATATAGAATGTTTTGTTTTGAACAATGTGTCGTTACACTTATATGTGAAATTTGAATGACTCTCCTCTCGGAAGTTTTAGCGGGGATCCAGAAATGTACAACTTTTTAGAATTTTTAACCACATCACACTGCATCGCGAGGCTCAACCCCGCTACGCAAGCGGGTCCTAGTTATTCAAGCAACTTTGAGTGAAAAACCATAAGTTTCAATAAAATAATACCTTTCATCAAAAGTATACGATGTTTTATGATATACTTTATGTTATATGATAACCACAGCATTACTATGTGCATTAATTTAGTACTTCACGAATGTATATAAGTTAAAAATATTACAGAGTAAATTTAAAGTAACATTTCACTCACTTTGCGTGGAAATAGCTAATACGATATTTTTTTTTCCGTGTACGTAGGTAGGTGCCAAATGAAATAATTTTGGACACAATTACACTTTGAACTGATTAAAATATTAACTATTATTTTGGTGAGTTTTTATGATATTATATAACATGTCCATATACTTTATTAACGCACTTTGAGGTAATGCTTGTAATAGTATGTTTAATATTTACAAAATTATACTAACTGACATTCGAAAATATACTAAATAATACTAATACTTTGAATACATATTTATTATGTAAAAAGACCATTAACGTTTGATGCATAGGTAATCACCTCTATTCACATTTAGAATCGAATTGTAAAAAAAATATTTAAAGAACTGACTTCTAGTTAAAATGTTATTTATTTTAAAACCTTCGACTTTAAGCAATGTCATAAAAATAAGTGATGGTATATATAGTGTTATTTATTATTTATTTAACACTCAATCTCTAGAGCGAGCATTTTGGTATCATCTAACAACAACCAAAATGATTTAAACAAATATTGGCTCATTTCATTCTATTTAGTTAGTAAAATATTTTTTTTGCCTGTATTGCATCATTAAGAAAATATCAAAAAATAAAGGGTCCAGAAAATACCTGAATTAGTTTTTCGTGGAAAAGAAGTTCAAATTTTATAATAAATGGTAATCGTAATCTGTAAACATCTGTGACTGGTTTTTGGGTTGCTCATTCGGTATCACCTTTTTTGAATAAAATATTTTTTAGGAAGGGAAATTTGAATGCAGACTCTCTCGATCACCGGGCAAAGCATAAAATATAGTTAAGTAACTACATGGCCTGTATTGTGTTAACTAATAATATTAGTAAACATTGTGTTGGTTATCCAATAGGGCCTCGAAAAGTATTCAAATATTATTATTAAAAAAAATTACTTTAATACTTTCAGAGAAAAGTTCACCTACGTCACTGTATTTTAACACCTCATAACGATATCTTTCTTTGCCATAGCCTGTAGAAGTGGTTATGGCAAAGACATATCGTTAATTTGATAACTTACAGTGTGTAATCATTCTCAAGATATAAAATAATCATAGTAACGTCACTAAAGAAACATTATGAGGAAGTACGACAAACCTAATTGTATCAACACATGTATCGTATAATCAATTTTCAAGGAAAATAAACAACTCAAGATGTAAGTACAAATTGACAATTACCAATATTAACAGAATGGTAGAGCAATCAAATAATTTATTAGAAAACGCGATGTCAAAAGATTTTAAATTGATCTCTTGACCTTCGACCTTTCGCACGCGAGTCAATTCAGTAGGCACATTTTTTTTATAATAATATTTTTTTTACAAACAAGAAGTACAATCGTATTTTGTGACATATTCACAAAGGATTGTTGTTTGTAATACGATAGGTTTCAAAGCGGGGATCTTTTGTTAAAACGAATATTTTCTAATATATATAATATTTATTTTTATATCTTACATTATTATGCTTAGTATACATGCTATTTATTATTTAAAATATGCAGATTGATTATACAAAACATATTTTCATATGTTGCCAATACAAAATACAGTAATTAAAACTGTAAGTCTTAAGATTAAATGTAAAAAATTAAATGCCTTTTATCATAATATGATGTATTCTTTGAGTGGCTCATATTAAAGGTAGCTCAGTTCTAAGTACCCCTAATTCAAGGACCCTTATTTTCCTATGAAATATTTAATAAGCGACATCCGGCTTGCAAATGACGAAGTATTATATATTAATTTTATTATATAAAAACATAATTGTAGGTTTTACGTGATCAATATTAAGTTATTTGCTCATTTTGGTTCCAGATATCAATATAGCGTTCATAAGTGGAAATATTTAAAAAAAAAACAATAATTTAATAACCTAAACACATATTTATTTCACATTTACAAAAATCTACCTTCAACATCTAAATTAAACCTCAAATCAACGAATACAAAATGAAACACCAAATAATTAGAATAAAAAAGGTACTTACAAAAAAGGATCACACTTATGACTTAATAACTTATTTCTCGAATAAACAACTCTTTTAATAATGCTCACAAATCGCACCAATAACAGCCTTTCCGACCAATAGACGAAATGCAATTGGCCGTTCTGATTATGAACCGCGCCTTTTGTAGGTTTTGAAGATGCCTTATGATCTTCTCTAAATATAAATAATACTCATTGGTACACACAGTATATACAATCTATATAAAAAATCTCGCACTGTCACTACAAAACTATTGGTCTGGCCGTGCTGTTTCGTTTCAGGATTTTCTTCTTAACAAATGTTAAGACGCCATTCTTTGGTACACAAAGTAAAATCATATATCACAAATGTTACCGAGAATAAAACAATATATTCCTCAAACTGAATATAAAACTCTGCTAAGAGTAATCTTTCCAGTAAATTTGCATTATAAATTGAACCCAAACCCTTTTGCCTAAAATCTCATTCAGATTAAACTTAGGAACGCTTCTAAATCATTTTCAAACGAAGGGGCCTTAATGTAGTTAGATTTCAGTAATCTTTTATTATACTTTTTATCGGCAACCCTTTTATGGATAACCTTATCAAAAGTTCCCTTGTCTCCTTTATTGTTTCTAAATACATTATAGAGATTACTGGTTATAGCACTGAATACAACTTTGTATCTGTTTATAAAATTTCATTAAAAAATATGAAAAGAGTAAATATATTTATGAAAAAAAAATATATAGGGATTCAATTAGATTTATATTATTTTAACACTGGTTTGTTTACACAGACTCATTTGTTTTTCTTTTACAAAATTAATGACACTATAAACATACATAACATTTTAGATACATAGGAATTCTTTTTCTGTTTTCCTTAGTTAATAATCTTCTTTTATCTTTAATAAAAATAACAAAAAGATAAAAATTCTAAATTTGAGATCAAATAAATTGACTTCATAATCCGAACCTTCAACATCTAAAGACAAATTTTCGTCACGTACCATTGAAATCCGATTAAAAAATTCATCATATATTATCATTTCAAATTTATTATTCATAAGGGATCGTTTATTTTATTTATTTACTAATTATATAAATAAATGTTATCTAAACAAAAACTATATCTATTCATTATCATGGATGTTTCCAGTCATTGTATAAATAAATGTATACTTAATTTTGGTTAATAAACATAAAGTATTTATTTATTTTTATTTTTTCATTAGCCACATGTTGTTCCTGAATGTTTATTTAAATAAAAACAGGTAAAGTGTATGATTGGTATTTATAAAATGTTTATATCTGTAATTTGAATGTTTTTTTTATATAATTAAAACATCTTTAACTACATCTTGAAGTTCTTCGATAAAGTCCTACCCTTTTAACTGTGCAATCCGAAAAAAACCTGAAATATATATAAGTAATATATAAGTGCAATTTTATATTTTAAATATAAAACTTACTTTCACTTGGGATTTATAAGCTTATAATGTTAATATTAATTTCGATCGTAACTATTATTACAATTCTTATATAAATTGTTAAGGAAAATTCAACTTCTTAAGATAGTTTCATTGTGTCTTTGTTACAAAATGCTTTCATAATGGCAGTTTAATTTTGGACAGAAATTTAAGTTTTATACAACTGATTATCTGTATGACATTTTTAATGATCCTTAAAATGTTTTTGTACCAAAATATATTTTAGAAGCTTTACGCTTATTTGTTCAGTAAACAATATTTGAGATAATATTTATCTTAGAGAACACATAAAAGTTAGTTTGTAACATAATATTTTGCTTTCATTTATCACATCTGAGACTATAAAACATACATTTAAACAATCCACCCAAATATTCGTTATTGTACTCTCGGACCATATAATTACAAAATAAAGAAACTGAAAGAAATGGTAGAACAGTGGACAGTTTAAGAGCAATTTATTCCATACAAGCAATTAGGTGGGGAAAATGACACTCTGGAGATTGAATTTACGTTTCAGTATTTCGTTCCATTGTTTTATCTTCTCTCTGTTTTTTAAAATATAGTTCATACTCTTTTTACATCATAGTAATTATTTGACGTAATTGTAATAACGGTTTTTTTTATTTTAACCAATTTTTTCACTTCCTTATCAGATTCCGATTGATTTACTTAAAAATATAAAATAAAAATTTTCCATACTATTATTCTATTTACTTATACTAAATTATAAAAATATATAATCGTAGGTTCTACATTATCAAAACGTTATTATACATTGGACAGAACTAAAATAAGAAACGCTTAAGTAATTTCCTCGTTTTGTTTCCAGGCTTCCAAAATAAATATTGATATTTTCATTAATAAGTGAACCACTGACAGAAGATACTTACTACTTTGAGGATACACTGACTCTCCCAACTATTATAAGAAAGTGTTTTCTGAAAAACTGCAACACTCGACATGCTGTTTCTATCCTGGATTCTTTAAGTATGAATGTTCAAATGTTAGAAAAGAGTATTACTCTTATATAGTAAACACGAATGGATTTACAGTTAAAACAGACAATAAAATCTTATTTTACTAAAGTTATTGAAGATAAAATAGTATATTCCTCAAATCAGAATATAAAATTAACTCCTTTAGCTGAATGTTATCAGAAGTTCCCTTTTGGTTTCATCTCTCGACTTGTACCCTATAGAGGTTAAGCGTTGTCGCGCCGAATACAACTTTGTATCTGTTTTTTTTACTATTTATTAACCAATATGCTAATATATATTTATGAGTAAAATATTTAGGAATTCCTATAAATGTATATTATGTTAAAAAAAATAATACATAATATACATTTTAAAACTAAGGGAAAAGAGTTAAAAGGCTTCTTTTTATCTTTAAAAAAAAACTCCAATAAAAAGATAACAACTTTAAATTAGACAAATAAATTGACTTCATAATCAGAACCTTCAACATTTGATGGCAAAATTTCGTCGCGTACAAAACAAATCTCGTTCGAAAAATATTCTTACGTGTCGCAAATTAATGACACACGAAGAATTGCGCCACTCATAGCCGTATATCGTATATCTATATACATAAACAAAAAATGCTTATTATTAGCTTTTAACATCTTGAAACACTAATTAATCTCTACATTACAGAAAAAGTCTGATTTAAAAAGTTTGTTTCAGCATTTTTATTTGTTTGTTCTCAAAAAAATACCCTAAATAATTTTACACCCTAAAAATACCCTACATAATTGTTCACCCTAAAAAATACAAATAATAATTTTTCATCCTAAAAATCCCCTAAATCAAATTAGTCTTCCTAAATTTTGGGGGGGAAAATCCCCAAGCTGGCGTCACTGTCGCAACTAACCGTTCCGTCAGACACCCACACTACCACACTATGCACATACAAGTACAACCCTAAGTAAAGTCCGCTCGCTTTTGTGAATTACATGAACTGTAACACTTAGAAATAAAATGGGCGATATCCATCGTAATCAAATCAGATAATATTTTTCTCTAAAATAAATAATATCAAAAATGGTAATTTTATTTGGTCATGCCAGTAACAATAAATGCTAATCTAAGTAAGTTGCTGACACTTTTTTTTAACTAACCTTGATAAGGTGCAAGCTAAAAGCAGTCTTCAAGTTAACACTATGGAGTCAAATTGAATTGGACATTTTTTATATCTATAAAATAGGCCGGGGTTGTATACGAGAGCACTCGTAGTCTGAGAGGTGGTAAGTATTGAGGGTCAGATCTTTGTTGAAAGTATTATACGTTTATCGTATCTGATCTCAGCGGTACTTCAGATCACGCTACCTCGCTTTAGGGTTTTTATTAAGAACTTTATAGACAATGTTCTCTTATCTCTGAGCTATTTAAAAAATCATAATAGCTCTCAGCTACGATCTTCTGACAGAAAAGAATACAAGGGGTGAATGAAGGTTTTCGGCGGTTTTTAACTTTTCAAGGGAAAATAAAACTGATTATTTTATGAAAACATTTTATGTTTATATATAACTTCACTTAAAACATAATTTTAATTATAATAATGTTCCAATTTATTGGCACAAAAATATGTAATCACTATTCATATAAAATATAAATACATCAAATACTAGTTTTCTTTATATATGAAAAACTAATTCAGTGACGTAATCAGTTTCCTCTTAAGGATAATAGATGTAAATTCGTTATATTTATTACACAAACACGACGAAAGAAGTTGATTTCCCGTTCACGTTTATTCTTAAATAGAATTGATGTAAGCTGGGCCAGAGCCCAGATAAAGATAGTATCTAAATTAGTAAATTAAAACTTGTGCATCATATTACGTACTAGAATTTTACTGATTTAGAGTTCTGAAGAGTTGATGGTTTTTAATTTTTATTGTACATAAAATGTTTACAACTATAAATTAGTAGCATTGTTTTATTCTAAGGTGAATACGCCACGGAATCGCTAACGCACTCACCGCGACATGACAAATGAATCCTGCTACAACAGCAACAATAAGCTAATCTAATTAAAGCATTTAAGCGAGGTCTTTTCAATCTCTATGATATACGTTTTTCAAGAGTAAAAAATAAGTAAAACATTTCAAATATAAAAAAAAAATAAAGCATTTGTAATAAAATTACAATCGCGAATGATTCCTTTTTTTCCGTTGAAAAAAAAACGTTACCCCACCGTCATACCAGCAAGGATGGCGATGGCCGGGTGGTGGTGCGGCACCCGGCAGCATAGAAGACGCCATTTTTAAGAAACCCCACAAAAAAACCAACAGTTGCTCTCATCGCTACAATGAGACGCCACGGAATCACTTACGCACTCACCGCGACATGACAAATGAATCCTGCTACCTCTACAATAAGCTAATCTAATTAAAGTATTTAAGGTCTTTAAAGGTCTTTCCAATCTCTCTGATTACCTGAGAGACGTTTTTCAACAACGCTGAAGAGATTAGAATGACCTAATAGATTCAGACAAGGCAATGTATTTAAACAATTTATTTATACATCTCGATTAGTCTTGATGATTGTCGTCAGTAAAATAATATTTTTATTAAAATTAAGTGTAATTATAATATTATAAGTCTAATATCTATATATATCCAACGTCACAAGGTTTAATCAAGCACAAAGATATTCGGTCGTCTTTGGACTGCTGATTTCAAATTACCAATACCTGATAAGATTAACTAACGATCTATTCTACTCCATTAATATCCGGATCACAGCATCTTTAACGATCATCACCCGTTAGTAAGATACTTATCTATTACAAGAAAAATCAAGGTTTAAATCATTGGGGAATATTATTAACCATATACGTTTGTTGCTGACTCTACGTTTCCATTAGA
>JAPOND010013946.1:5291-15381 GCA_028829205.1 Ithomia salapia aquinia | reverse complement strand
TACACACTTTTCCCGAGCACTACACATGCTCGGGAAAAATTAAGAAAATACTATTTTTGTTCATTTTTATATACTAATATTAAGAAGAAGGTTATCATTTTACGCCTTTTCCAATCTAAGACCAATAAATTAAGATTATTACATTTCACGAATTTTTCATACTTTTGAGGTAATGCATTACTGTTTAAAACAAATAAACATTACTTCCAAAATAATATTACTGATATTACTTATCACAATAGGTATAACAATACAAATGCCGACGAAAGGAGGTTTATATTGCTTTAAATTTCCGTACAATGGAATGCAAATTTCCTCATATAACATTCCCAGAACCGGGTAAGATTTAGGAAACATTCCGCGCCCTATTCAAACCCTGAATTCTTGAGCCTTCCATCTTGGTTCCATTTGTAGAAATAACGTTTGCATTTTAAAAGTTAAAGGCTGGTTTAATTTAATAAAAGGATTTAGTTGGTATATTGTGTTCCACATATATTAAGCGAACTTATTTGTTACGGAAACGGGAAACAAGTAAAAATATATTTTAATATAGTACGACTACTATTATAGTACGACTACTTTATTTAATTATAATAGAAAAAAATTGTGAACTAGATAGCTATCTAGACCTATTATTCAACTAGTACTCTTCGCGTGATTCGCCAACAAACTAACTGACAGACAAACAGATGTAACCTGTACATAATACGTATTCTTTTTTAAATTTATTGATATAATATATAAGCTACAGATTTAACCTCGTTACTATTTTATAACATGTACAGATATCGCATTCCTGCATATTTATAGATGCTAAAATCTTTACCTTTCTTTTTTAATTAATAATAAAATATAATTTGGACTTACATCAAAAGACCTAAGTCATTATAATCTAAGTTATAAAATGTTTAATGTAACCCTATGCTCTAACAGAGTCGACTGGAAATCTCGAAGCGTTTATAAAACAATTTTGAAATTACTTTAAACGATTTCCGCGGACATGTGAAACTCAAATTCAGTTTAGGTTAAGGTGATTAGATACACAAAATATGAATCGGGACAATACATTTAAATTATTTTTTGAAAAACCTTTTTTGGAATATTTACAGCAAATTCAGCCAGTCAAAAAAAATCTCAAAACAACAGTTTTGAGATTTTTTTTAATTAGTCGGCATTATTAATAAAAAATAATATTCTATATATTGAAAGTTAAATTAAATAGATTTTCTTATTCGTTTTATTTTTAGTTATTGTTAGTAGAAGATATTTGAAATATTATTTCGCTCTAAGGCAGGTCTAAAGTAGTTAAATCTAATCGAGATATTATCTGAATTAATTTTGACAGAAATCTAAGAATTTCGTAATATCATAATCACAGACAATCAACGTAGGTTAACTGATAATATTATGTTTATAAATATTGTTAAAACAAAAATATACTTAAATAAGTTTTCAATCTTAAAAAATACACAAGATATACAAATCTGCCATATTCTATACAAGAAGTGATAGAAATCAAAATGTAATATGTAAATACTAATAATAAATTGTATGTTTATTTTGTCAAATTAGAAAGACGGCTTAGTATCGGGCCGTAATAGGATATTATTTGTCGATGAGACCCATCTTCAGACGTGACCCCTACTATTGGAAATCGAAGACGATAACGGTTCCTAAATAAAACCGTTCAAGAGAATATTTGATCATATTTACTATAGGGTTTTATTATTACCCTTTATAGTTAGCAGTTCGTCTTATCTTACAATCATTATAAAAGTTACAGTATGTTTGTTCTTCAATCACGGAAAACATTGATTTATATGAAACTTTGTACATACACCTTATTACGAACCGGCATAACATATTATAAGACTTTTATTTTGATAATTCTAGCTAATTCAAAAATGTTTCCTATATTGTGATTGTTGGCGACAGACCTTTTTTATGTATTTTATTCTTTTTTATGATTGTATTTTGATATTTATTTTTTTACTTTATTAATGTCATATAACTTTTCAATCAATTCTTGTCCTGTATAATTTTATCGTTACAATGTATAAATAATGTTCACTGGCGCATTTGGCAATCAGTTAATTTAAGTTTTTATATGATATTTTTATCTCGATAATCCCAGTAAATTACTTTCTATTTCGATTAATAGCTTATTGTAATTACTGTTTTATCATGAATAATAAATCAATTGCTAGATTCATTATTGGGTCGACTTTCAAACTTTTAGACGGGCTGTCCGACATAACAAGGCTGTTTATTTTTAACTTAAATATCGCGACTTAAATCGCTGGCAAAAACATACTAAATATACCTACAAAGTTCCCGG
Organism: Ithomia salapia aquinia; assembly: GCA_028829205.1. NCBI lineage: Eukaryota > Metazoa > Arthropoda > Insecta > Lepidoptera > Nymphalidae > Ithomia > Ithomia salapia. Next base: position 13,043 of record JAPOND010013946.1, on the reverse strand, counting down.
AAAGAATATCATATTACATTAATTTAAAAAAATAACCAATAAGCAAATGTTAGGGGCTTTGGAATTGATTCGATTTAGTAATACCAATGTCAGACTCTCCGTCACGCGCGACGCCTTCCTCGCATAATTTCCTCTCTGTACGAATAAATAACATTAAAAATCAACTTCCACTGATGCGAAAAATCAAGCGCGGGAAAATCACTTGGCAAATTGGAGAGATGAGGTTTTATCAATTTGAATTTTATAATATTATCGATAAAAGTAATCAGGTGATAAGCTTGATTTTTGGTTCAAATGACAGCGGAAACTTTGTTATTGTTTTGAATCGCTATCAGCAACTTGAAGGGTGTAGCTTTTAAGTTAAATTCGTGCTTTTAATTAAAATTGTCAGTAATCTCTAAAGCTAATGGAAAAATAAAATGAAAACTGCATTATATGTGTGAGCAAAATGTATATTAGTGTATTATTAGTGTATTATAGGTCAAGATTATAAATAAGATAATTCTAAACTACAAAATATATTTTTTTATATTTACACTTTTTATGTATATTCAATGAAGAAATTATCAATGCATAAATTTTATTTAACGTTTAAATCATATGCTAGAATTTAAAAAGAGTTTCTTAAATGTCTGCTAAAGTCCATGCAAGAATATTACAAAATAAATAATAGTTTATCGGGACAAAAACCTTTCTTTTTTGTAATATTCAGCAAATGAAAGGAAAAAAAGAATAGTTTTCTTTCAAAAGTAAAAGCAATATATATATATTGTTTATATTTCATTATGAATGTGAATTGCTTTAATAAGAGAAATCCCTCGATCGCAGTAAATTAATAAACCGAACGTGCAATAGCACCACGTATAAATTTCTAGAATGGATCTCATTGATAGAATAAAATTCCCTAGCAATATAGAATAACTTAAATTAAGGCTATGATTTGTATAATCCATAAAATATTCGTAAAAAGTTAGGGTACTTGTCAAAATCTTCTTATAACCTTCCCAAGCGATATTTTCCGTTAGGAAAAAAAATATTTTATATCACTTACCTGTGTATAAATTTTCTGTCAGTAGCTAATGACAAAAATATTGCTTTATTCAATTATTTAAGAAGATTGAATAAAAGTTCTCGTCTACATTATTTGATATTGAAATTTTGAAGCATCTAAGTCTTTAAATATTTATTTTAATTAAAACTCAGAGAGTTGGAATGGTGGAATACATTTTGTAATTTATCCTCATGTATACACCAAATATAAAAATAGGAACTCCTCGATAGTCAAAGAATGTCGAGAGCCAGTATCAAATTAGATTGAATTTAAAAAATAGAAAGATCTGTTTTAAGCAATCAAGTACACGTGGCTTACATTTGAGCTAAGATTTTTTTTTTTTCTGAGATCAAAACAAATTATAAGTTTCACTAGAGAACTATACGATATTTACTATATCTTAATGAATTCACATAGTGTATTTAAAGATTACAATAAACAGGAATGTGTTTTCTAGTAATTATCTAAAAATAAAAGCAACTCATTTTATACAGACAACAGAAAAACAAAAAAGACGTTGATTTCCGGATCCAATGAACCCTTTAACACACGATAAAAACCGTTCACATTAATCGCATAATGCAGACAGGAATAAAATCTCAGTTCAGGCCTATCAGTACAAAATACGATTGTCACGTGTCCTTATGCTCAGTGATTGGGTAGCTTTGGTTATCGGTTCGAGATCGAAAAGCGTAAATTTGCTACGTGCCTTAAATGGTTACGTTTTATTCTTTGGGAATGGGTTCATTGGTTTTTAAAATATAACCAATGTTAACAGTTATTTTTATAACTATTATATTTATAGAAACAGCAGTGGCAGTTTTGAATTTTGTGGTAACGGTTTGGTAATTCTATATTTGTCTAAAAATAGTCACTAATTATATATCACTAAAATCACTTAATATATAATTAATAAAATGTACGGAGCTTCTAAAAATTAGAGTAGTCGTGTTTAGATCTTATTGGCTTAAAAATACAGATGACTTGTTCTGAATTGAATACCTACAGCTTGTGAATATTAAAGAGGCTGAATAAATATAATTCTAATATTTTTTATTATAAAACAAGCATATTACAAGGCTTGAAATTATTTGTGAAACAAGAAAAATGCACTTAATAATATACTACTTTTCATAGTAATACTGTTTATTAAAGAATTGTTAGTGATATAAAATAAAAATATTTATATTTTGTTACTTTTTATATAAGTCTAATAAATGTATAGTAAATATGTTTTGATTTTGTTGGACTATGCTGCAAATGTTACTGAGTATCAATGTTTTGCTAATACAAAAATATTTATTAGCAAATCATTGATACTCATGTATATCTTCTTAGATTCTGTAATCCGTATAATTTTGAATATTTAATGGCTACAATAGGTCTTAAAATGCACATATTTTTTGTGACCTTTTTGCAGCAACAATCAAAATACCCGGTAAAGAAAATACCTTTTAATTATTTATGCCTTGCTTAAGGGATTGTAGTTTCTAAGTTCGGGATCAGTGTTAGATTAGATAAGATTGATAGCGTTACATTGTAGAAGTTTTCCACTCGTATTGCGTATAAATGACAGTGATTTCAAGATTATGACCAGAGTTTGACTAAAGTCTTATAATATAATAGTTATAAAGTTAGAGCAACAACACCCGCATAATAAGTGATAGTAATATTTATTATTAAAATAATCCAAATCAACCATGACTTCTACCAACGATGACTTTCCAAACCCAATTGTACTACATGATAAGAAACTTTTGAATCTTAATGAATGATAATGAATCATTCAAATGATAAACTAAATCATTACAAAAAAATCACTTAAACAAAAAGAATTAGTTTAATTTTCGAATAGTAATCACTTTCTGAGACCTTTTTGAGGAAGATATAGGGAAGTTAACTACGCATTTAGAGTTATCTTTGAAAAAATAAACGAATCAAGTCTTATAATGATTTGACTTAGAAGAAAGCATTTATTAAGTTTCAATAGATAAAAGACTGAACATTTTGTAACATAAATAAACATTTTAAATAAAATACAAACAAATATCATATAAATTTGAACCTCAATTCTCTACCGCTATATGAAAAATCTTCTTTATTATGTACCCAGTGTGGTGAAAAATACAAAGTAAAGAATGAGGGAAGTCGGCGTATATAATTTATTTCACATTGAAACCCACATCTGCGACTCTTTCTTTACATAATTGAAATGTGTTTCTTATATTTAAGTTACTTTTTATTAATACACATAAATTATACATATTATTTACTCTTCTAAAATGTTAGTTTTATATTTTTTATTGTATTATAATCTAACAGATGCCTTAGGGTTGCTAACTTCTGCTCCGTGTAAAAAAATCAAGAATATACTCTTAAATATTATTCTAACGCTAACCTAAATAAATTAACACATATAAAGCAAGTGCTTGATGCTAATCTATATTATACAAACTTAAAGAACATTTTCTTAACAGGTATTTTTTTTAATATACTCCAAGGTATAATAAATCTCAGTATAAAATTAGATGTTGCATATTTAAAGGACGTCTAGGGGGTGTTTTTAAAAAAAGTAGAACATTTAATCCCTGGAGTAAGCTAATGGAATGTGTTGAGAGGTAGTGACTAAATATCCTTGTAGATATAATCTGGTATAGATACTTTGTTGTCAGATATAAGTTTTTTGAACCGATGGGATATATATTTTTAACCTTACATTATTGTTAATGAATAAAACAAATTCATTTAGTATTTTAGGTAAATGTAATCATTAAAAATGATTTGATTGCATCCATAACAAAAATCTAAGTTTTTTGTAATTAAACATATTTTTATAATGGTTGGTTATAAACGACTTGAGAGTTCAACTCAAAATCCTCTAGAACGACTACTACAGGGCTCTACTTATCAAATATTTTGAATATTTATAAGTTAGTGATATGTATTAGTATGAATATTTGCGAATTACTTACAAGTCCAGGGTCTTATACCAATTGTTCATGAAAAATAAGTTTGAATATACGTAAGGTCCGGTCCTTTCAACAATTAATAATAAAGTGCATTCTACATTACTTACACAAAATAACAATTTTAATATGATCAATTTATTTATATAATAAAATCCATTTAATTAGGAATCCACAAAACGGAATTAAACTCCCATTCCACATGGAATATTCATTAGCGATCATACTTCAAAGGCTTTTCCTGTAAGTTCAGACCTCCAGGGTATGATATTATATAATAGTATGTATTGAAATTCCAATACCACTAATAAATAAGATTATCGCTTTATGTTGTTTTCTTTTCTTGTAACATAAAGTAAGTAGAAAATGAAAATAAAATATAGAACCAATTCTATCGAAACATTTCGTACACATGTACGTTCATTCAAAATATATTACATCATTCATCTGACGCCAAGGCTAAGTTATATTTAAGCCATTTAATAATTCGTCCTATCTAATTAAAGCTGATTGACATGCATTAACGCTCCGCAGATGAGAGCGGGTAAGCAAAGTAATAGAAAAGGTGCGATAGAAGATGAAAGATAGAACCTTTAAAATTTTGGTAATATCTTATTTCTAAGACATATTTTCTATATTTTTAGTCACTAGATGAATAACTTTATATTTAACTCTACTTGTAGTATTTCCATTAAAAGGTATTTTTATGTTATTTTTGTATGATACATTTTCTCAAAACATAATCTTATTGATGTCTTGCGCTATTTTGAAAATTGTGACAATTATGGTAAGACTCAAATACTCATTCATTCAAATATTTTATTTTTATTTTTATGTCTATTTATTTCTAAGTAAAACCTATAATATTATGATGCGGTGAGAAACGTGATGCGAAATGTAAGGTACTATTAAGCCATATCTATTATCCTTCTATCTATGTAATTGATTTTTACTACCATTATTTTATCTTGTCTTGTTTAAACATTAAAATATAATAATATATTATGACCTGAAGTTGTATTATGAACTTATTTTTATAATTTTAAATTTATTCAAGAGTTTGATTGTTCTCTTTTTCACGTTGAATCACGTGAAAAACTCCAGCATTAGTTGAGTGGTCACTCGTTTTGGATGTCACAATTTCTATATGTTTTTATTTCACGTGTCTTGTTTTAATATTTTGTAATTATTTAATGTTTTGTTGTCTTTTCTCTATATTTGGTAATGTATGTGAGGTCCAAATAAAGCTTTTTGGTTTGATTTGGAATAGTATTTTCTGAATTATAATGTTTTAAGGACAAAACATTTTAGCTTTGGTTTATATTGATGCTGTGAATATCTTTAAGGCTTCTATTTTATAACTTAGATATGATAAGGTGCATAATCAGTACGATGGTGCCAAAGACATAAATTTTACACAAAAGTGTCTCATTTATTATAAATATTACATAAATAACCACAAGAAAATTACATAAATAAAGATTCTAAATAGAATTTCAAGGTAGAATTTTGAAGTTGCTGTAATATCTTGACATAGTTCTTCTAGAAAATTCAAATCCACAATACAACAAGTACACACTTGCTGCCTTATTAAGCGACGAATTATTTACGGAGGTCGGCTTTTACTGACTGTATTTGTTCATTGTACTGTATTTACTACTTAATTTGCTACCTCTCTCTGCACTTGTGGCTGTATTTCACAATTTCGGGTACATTTTCACCTGGCTGAATGTCAGAAACAATTGCTTAGCATAAAATTGAGATATTTAAAAAAAGTAAAGGCATTTAATTTTTTTAAATGTATGGCCGTTTTTTATATAAGCCTTTGTTGTTTTAGTAAATAAATATTTTTTTACATAAAAATTAACAGTATGTACCTTTTACGGGTGCCTAAAATTATACTATATTATCTAGACTTGAAGGATAGATAGATGGAGAACTAAGAGAGCGATGAAATTTTTAACCGAATACCCAGTCAAGATGTTTTTTTGCTGATGGCTTCCCTCTACAACAACTACATTTAATGAGGTTGCCTAATTAGACTTGTTAATTCAAGGAAACCAGATAATTTTTTCATATCTGCTCTACATTTCTTGGACTTGCAATATTACCTTATTCGTAATACAACTTTTTTATGTATATAATATAAAAAGTCGTTATACAAAAATTTGCTCATTTTAATTATTTTTCGTCGTTTCGATTGTTCCACAAAAATCGCGCTTATTTATATCATGATTTCATTTCATCTTTCCTCTGTAATAATTATATTACATTTACGGTAATGAAAACCCGAAACGGGTGTCTTATTTCGGGCCTGTATAACCTAATTACGACTAAAAGAATCTCATCGGAACCGAACGCATCACAGTAATTATGGCTTACATTTACCAAACAGACACACATTTAAGTATTATCTAGAACAAACCTTATGTGAACTTCATAGAAATGGTTATTGTATGTAGACGTTGTTAGCAGATTAGCAAACATTGACGCCTCATTACTGCGATTGATATGCACTGAATTACGAGCGGAAAGGTTTTGTTTTTCGAATTTTGGTTCTTGAAAATTTGTATTTACGATAAAATTAATTCTTTTCGATTTGCATTATTCATGGAATTAACTTATAGTTAAATCATTCTTTTTTTTTGTGTGCGCAATATACAAAAGTTAAGAAACATTATTTATACAAACATATTCATATTTATACCAAGTAAAATACGGATAATGGCAATTTAAGATATTTATATTATTCTGCGTTCCATATTTTTCAAATCTCTTTTTAATATTATTCTCGTCAGTTTTAATATTTATGTCATTTGGCCTAATTGTAATATAAATTGTTTTAAATACAATTATCCTTTTTGTTGTTCACTAAACCAGGGATTTGTGAAAAGCGGTCATCATCTGGTGCGCTGTCAATTAAATAATTAAGAATTCCTAATTGACAGAAATTTTGTTTCAAAGCTACCAAAGAGAACTTTATATTTTGTAACTCAATTATTATGCTAAATGTTTCTGAATAACAACACCACTGAAAACGAAGAGACATTTGTGAATTCAATTTAGATCGGTATTAGTCGTAAATCTTTTTTTTTAATACAAAAAAAGCATAATCAGTTTTTTTTCGTCTAAAATTGGAGATAATATTACTTTAAATTTTACACAAAAAATAGAGTACTTAAGTCTTAACATTTTGGCAACTCAGTTCAGTTATTATCTGTTACTTATTGGTTTATTTTGCAATCTTTTCTATCATATACCTATAGTTTTTGAATAATAAGTTTTAATATAATAATGACATTGCCATATTACATAATATTTTAAAAAAGAAGAAATGTTTTTTTTTTGTTAATTTTAAATATCACTTAAAATACACTTTTTAATTAATAACTAAACATTCTTAAATTATTTTCTTACTGAAAACGGCCTTATGTAACAAGTGAGATAACTCAAGAAAAATCTTCAGTTCACAAGCCATTGCCTAAACGGGTAAATCCGTAGTTTATATTCTGAACTCGTTCTGACCCTAGATATTTGGAGCACTTTTTTGTAAAAAGTTTCTGATTTTAGTCGTTTCTCCTGAATATCTATTTTTTAAGAAAGATAAAACAAATAAAGAAAAAGAAAACCTTTATTATATTTATATATAAAATGAATATCTGTTAATAATATATAATTAAAAAAAAGTTTAATGATAGTAAAATAGTCTTGGGAAGCAAATCATTCTTTTAAAAC
>JAPOND010008366.1:3771-14054 GCA_028829205.1 Ithomia salapia aquinia | reverse complement strand
TCGTAAATTTTGATTGATTTGATATATTATTCTGTTATGGTCTTAATTATCAGAACGAACTTTTTGTATTTAATATATTGGAAAAAATATAAATGAAAAATTTTATGAAATTCCACCGAAAGAGACAGATAAAAATTGTAACGCTTAGAAGTGATCTATTTTCACTGATTAAAAAATTGTTGAATGAACTTTATAGTGTCGTGCTTTTTCTGCATATCGTGGTCGAGGTTTTGTTAACTATTGGTGCTATTCATTTGCCTTCTAGATGAAAAGATAACATTTTTTCTTTCCCTTTCATCAACAAAAAATAATTAAATTAAACTATTAAGAACTCTTTATGTTCAAATCAAAACAATTTATCACAAAGCAACTTTGTAGAGACGTAGTCGTAAAGATTTAAAATGTATAAAAAATTAAGTGTACACATTAGTTTTTTATTACTTAATAGTAGTTTTAACGTTAAATAATTATGTGCTCGATTAGAGAAATGTTAGAGGAAGCTTATATAATACAAACAGCTAATGGTACTTATAAATATAAATCAAGTTGGTTATTTAATTACTATTTTTCGTAAATGGGCGTGTGTTAAGCAGCCGGGAGCGAAAGTTTGATAAATTTAAAATTGCTTGAGCCTTCATCAGTAATTGTTCCCTTAGGCTCTTTTAGTATATATAGAAGCAGTCACGAAATTAAAAAATAGTTATTATATTCAGGTGGACTGAACTCCTTTACAGAATGGAGCATGTTTTTTACATCTATAAGTTTTTGCTTATATGTACTAAATTGTAACTTTTTTAGGCGAAGTATTACAAAATAAATCAAAAGTTAATTATCTATATATATAATATAATTGTATAACTCATCGATGTCTGTTCATGTAAAAAAAAAAAAAAATCGTAAAGGTCTTTATACACACAAGAGATCCCAAAACAACGTTTTATCTTTTTGTATGTACATCTGTATGTTTGTGCAGGCTAATCTTAGTTTTCAGTACTATATTATCACAAGCTTCATTTAACATTTAGTGTTTATTTCATTCAAATCAGTTTACAAATAAAGAAGTTATGTCAGATTTTGTCAATAAGTTAATATGTACTAAGTAAAATATTATAAATCTATGAAGGAGTCGTTTCTGAACATTGAATATAAAATCTCTTTTTCCTGATTAGTTGCACACATCAGGTAAAAAATATAAAGCCAATGTAAAAAACGAGCGTAAGAGAAACCGCCGGCACTTCTAGTCTATATAATCCCACCAAAATCATTCTATAAAAAAACTAAACAAGTCTCGATGGATCCGTTTGTTTATCTGTAAAAAGTAATGATATCTAGACAAAATCGTGCAAAGTCTAAGGTTCCTTACTGAGATTTATTTATTATTATAGTTAATGTTGTGAGACTTGGACGTTGCCTTGTACCCACTAACGTATAAAGAATGTTGAGTCGAAAGTCTTATCCAGTAAATGTTTAGACTCCATACGCGGACCACATAAAGAAATCGCAGTTTGGTTACAGGCTAGTATTTTACAGAATATTTTTAGTGGGACTCTGGAAAAGACTACACTGAACTTTCTTTATACGTTAGTGGGTACATGGCAACGTCCAAGTCTCACAACATTAACTATAATAATAAATAAATCTCAGTAAGGAACCTTAGACTTTGCACGATTTTGTCTAGATATCATTACTTTTTACAGATAAACAAACGGATCCATCGAGACTTGTTTAGTTTTTTTATAGAATGATTTTGGTGGGATTTCACTTCTTTTTGTAGAAACTTGGGCTTATTGATTTATTTTATAATATTTTCTTATTTGACACAGTTATTTTCTTTTTTCAGTGCCATCTAGCGATGTTTGCTGGTATTACCACACTCTTAAACAAAATGCATTATATTTTGACCAAATTTTGATTTTTATTTATAAAAAAAGGATAATTACGCTGGATATATTTATGTACTAATAGTAAAAGGTTGCATTAACATATGCCTAATACAGTTGATACCAGATGAGGGTTCTTCATCATCGGATGAAGTATCTACTTCAGACCTTCGGTTTTTGATATCAAATGAAGTGGCCCACTTAGTAGAATATATTTTGTACAGACAGTATGTCGATCTGTAATAAATTGGTTTTACTCTTGTGTTTTCTAATCAGGGTCACCAGGTACTCCAGACCTTCGATTATCCTAGTTTTTATAGTTTTCTCTTTATGTGGTCATTAAACCCTAACTCTGTACCAAATTTCAGCTCTCTGAGTTTATGGGAAGTACTAGTTCTATTTTGATGATCATGAGTGAGTGAGTTTCATAAATGCAAAACTTTGGGGTTCCCTAACTTCGGAACTAAATGACTTACAGACTTGAAATTTTAGATTTTACTTATGTGGTTATAGCTTACTAGATGACGAAAATTTCAGCATTCTGGTTTTATCCAAAGGTTCTCAAATAGAGGCCTGAAAATGCGGCGAAATGGTTCCTGTAAAGTATGGTACGGCAGTGTTAGCTTCGCGCTCGACTTGTGGGGCCACTCCCGTGCCCCCAGATATATAAAAATGAATCCCTATTTCCCTTAGTCACGTCATCATGCTTGAACGGCTAGAGCAATTTTGCTAATTCTTTTTTGTTGTTTTTTATTGTTAGAAGAAGATTCCTTGAAAATAAAAAAATAATAAAATTAAGCGGAGAATTAAAAAAATTAAGGAAACTTAAGGACCATTTCAATTTGACAGTTTATGCGATTGACAGAACATGCTCTGAAAATATAATCTAAAACAGATGAATAAGCCAAATTTATATTAAATAATGATTATTTTTAATTATTCCAAATCGAATTCAATATTACAACGGGACAATGTCTGTCGGGTCAGCTAGTTTAAAATAATAAAAACTCATTCGTAGACCTATGACATAATTTGTATTGTATTATTTTGGTAAACTTGTATTCTTGAACTTTCCTATTTACACTTCGCAAGTAACAAGACATTAATTATTCAACCTTCCATTATCATCTTAAGAAATGTGAAATATTTGATAAAATACTAAACTATAGCCTGTATTGTCTACTAGATACAAACAAATAACATTAAACTTGTTACAATGGTAATAGAAGTACAAAACAAACAATTGTCTTATATCTTGTTGTTACAAAGGTTACACCTACGCTTACGCAGTTGTTAAAGACCCTTAGGCATAGGGGTGCCGTCTGATATGCGGTTTGTGAATTATTAAACTTTAGCAATATAAAACTTTCTGCTAGTTATATCCTACTATAATTAATACTATTATGTACTCATTTAGAAAATATTCTACAACAATTAACACATACATTTTCTGATAAAAAAATACTGTCTTGTTAGAGCTAACAAGATTATTTGCCACACCTTTAATGAAGCAAGCTAAAGACATAATTAAGTGGCCTTACTAGCCTCTCAAACCTATACCCTAGTTAGTGGTTAGGCTCAGCAAACTAGGGTATCGGCTTTCGTTTGCTAAGACTGATCACAATCGCGCTGGCCAAGTGCCAAATGACCTACTCTAACTTTATGCGTCGCTGCATTGCATCTGTTTGTAGCATTGTAGTAACCTTAAGATTATGAATCTATTTTTTTTTATTTCAGGTGGATGGAACAGTCCGATCCAGCTTTTAAAAAATATGACTGACAGCTAATTACCGTTCCGTCAATATACTTAAAGTTTTAAACTTTTTAAAAATAAACATATGTATGTTACCATACTTGTGATGGTTGACATGACACATTTGGAGCTTACTTGCTTTGACGTCCAGGTACCTACAACATCTCGGCTTAAACTGACAGGTCTTTTCTAAATATCTTCGTTATTGACCAATCAATTCAATCAATTCAAACACGCTGCTCTTGAGCTAATGTTACATTAGTCTAATGATTTTAATGTAGCAGTAAACTAAATAGCCAAGTAATGATGTTGCAAGTGTCAATGTTGATTTGAGTTCTTTACCGAATGTAATAACCCTTTTCTTTTCAAGCAAATAAAAAATGTGAATCCCTAGACTCTTTTTTCAGATCAAAAGTTAAAGAGCTATGTATTTCACCCATTGTTAAGAAGTCTTAAAAACTTTCTGCCCTATCGTGATAAATTACGGTTGGTTAACTTGTTACTGCTATCTGATGCCTATCTTTGACTGTGATGATGTGTGTTATGTTAGCACCGAGTATTTCTAAATAGATAAGATTGCCTACGTACCTAATAAGTGTATACTTTTTTTTTTGGACTCCGCAAGTTTCCGCTCCTAATAAATATCAAGATTTAAATCCCTTTTCATAGCCATAATTCTACGATTTCTGTTTCTACTTAAATCTATTTTGTTTAATATTTACATATTAATATGACAGATTACTTCATTCTTCCAGCAATTTATTGCTTCATATATCTCTTCATCGTACTGGTTTCTTAGCGAACAAATTAGCTTTAAGCTACAGGTAGGATGTGAAGAGAATTACTGCAATGTATAAGAAAAGCCCCGCCCCGTGTCATTCAAACACAAACTGAGGGAGTTTATATAAATTGTAATGATTATCAATATAGGAATATATGTTCCTAAATGTTCCTGTACGTCCTAAGGTGTGCTCATGAAAGAAATAGGACGTATTTTATCGCCATTTGTGAACTTTATACCTTATTTCAAAAAGTATAAAACATGCTGAAGTACAATTCGTCACTAAATAGTTCCAGACAATTGAGCGCTTACAATACCTCCACTTGCAGGTCCACTAGTTAAAAGACGAATTGTTCTCGTTAGTGGCAGTCACTGATCGACAAAACACCTCTTATTAAGTAACGATTTATGGCTTGTAATTGTAGAACCATGAACATATTTTAAGCTCCATAAGCTTATATTTATATTCCATTGCTTTTTTGACAGTCGAGTTTGCCTATTATTGCTTTTAGAAATAAACTAAATTTTCCTTCAATACTCTTTATATAATCATATGCTTACTCATGTTTTAAATATAATAAAATACACTTTATAAGCTTTAGGGTCAGACTAAACAACGTATAATTAATCATGTAACCTCCAAGCATGGTAACAAAAAATATAAAAATGGTTTCAACAAAAGTTGCGCAACTATACACTGAAATAACCTTTCTCGGAGCAGGTGCTTCGAAAATGATGTAATATGCAGTATTTCATCTAAAGCAATGAAGTTTTTTGATATGAAAACAAAATTACATTACAAGAAATCGGTTGCGGCTCCTGGCGTCGTAATACTTTCGCGTCACGTCTCAGAACAATGTATTTGTTCCCCGTAATTCTCGGACTTCGAAATTCATTTTGGAAACAATAGTTCAATGTAATCTACAAAAATCATTACTGATACTGAAAGAAAAATATTAATCAAAAGCAATTAACCGTAATCTATATGTATCGAAAGAATCATTCAAAATTATTTTATTTTATTACATCCTTTTGACCACATCTCTTCCAAACCTTAAGATTATAACAAAAATAACCTACTAAATATTATTCTTTATTACATTATGAACTTAATATGATTACATTTTGCGGACATCAAATATATCTACGTCAAACACATAAAAGAATTTGAAAAAAGGATATTAAGCATCCATGAAAATGTAAATTTGTTTTTATAAAACACGAATCCACGTGGTATGTCAAATTCTAACTCGTAATCGCTTGCCAGAGCTATACCCTTTTTAAAATCTCAAAAGTTTTTATTTCCGTTGGGAATACATACATTTTTAGTAATTAAAATATTACATATTTTGACTCGGTCATAATTATCCCCAAAGCTTTTAATATATTTATTTGTAAAAGCAGTTTTGTCACTTTACTTATGCCACCAATTATTATATTTTTAGAGGGAAACTTACGAATATACATATTTTTTTATAAAAATATTTATTATCTCTTAAATATTTATCAACAGTTGTAATGTGTTTAGCCTCGTTTGGATTCCGATTTCCATTGTAAGTAAACAACAATTGAAATATAAGTCGGGTTTATTCAGTTCCATATCAAACATAACAAATACAAACTAATTCCTTGCAGAAACTTTATTTTCTATTTATTCCTGTACGTATTGTCGAATACATAGCAAACGTTGGTTATTACAATTTTCTTCTGACCCACATTCTTTGCATCGGAATATTCGCCTTCAGCTTTAACCAAGATAACAGACGTCAGACTATGTCGGGATTGCGGACTGACCGCGCTGGAGGCGGTTATTTCATTCAGTTATAATACCATAGTGATTGTTCAGTGAATACTTTCTAATAAGAGGTTTTTAAATGCTATGGCTGTCCTAGAACGATTTTTGTGTTGCTTAGTCTATAAATATTTTAGTTAACGAATATTTAAACGACACAACAGTATTGGATTTTGATTACAACCAGTTGCCTCAAATTATGTATACTTAAGGTGATTAGTTAACCATTAAGGTAGAATAAGAATAAGTACTGTTAAATCCGCTTTCAATTTGTTTCTCATTTGTTTAGATTATCAGTAAGACCCTGGACATGTGTGAGTAATAAGCAGAGATGCAATGGAACATCCTGTATAATATTTCACATGTCCTTCAAAGTTCAAAGATCTTTATACTGATAATAAACCACTCCCACCGTTTATTTATAGACCGCCAATATTTGTTAACCTCACTGATTGAGAGCAAGTGGTTGTAATGTGATCTGGGCAAGTGACAATATCTTCAAAATTTATGAATAAAGACTAAGAAATAATAAAATCATGTAAATACAAAATTTAAGGATGGTATACAAGTACAATAAATAATAAAAGAAATAACTTTTTAGAGGTCATGAGTCTATTACGTAATAGAAAGTAAAGTTTTATTTTTAAAAAAACGTTGAGTCATATTAAGCATATTTAATTTTTAGATAGAAGGAGGAACGTCATTTTATATACTTTTACATTTTCTCAGGGTGACAATTAACCCGACACACTAACTTTATAACTATCTTGAAAATATAAAGCGATGACTTAGTGCTTAAGATGAAAAATCTATAAATTTTATCTTAGGAATAACAAAATATGATAACATAAAATTAATGATAACTTTACGATAAATTGATAACTTAAAGACAACTTTATCATAATCTGTTAATATAACATCATAACTGAATTTATATTGACACAAAGCCAAGAATATCTATTATAGTTTACAGTGTCCATTATTCCAATTCTAAGTCTATTGCGCGGACTCTGCCTGCGAACGAGAGATACGACTGAACCGTCTGGTATAATCTTATTAACGTTATTGTTTTAAGGGAAATCAACATTCAAATAAAACTATTTTAACGGATTTTACAGACCTAAAGATGCTTGAGGTGCTCCAGATAGCATTTTGTTCGAAATTTGAAGATGTAGGAAAATAAATAATAATATGACTTATTGACAACACAAATGACGAAATGTGTACCAGGTACCTTATATTTCTTGGTTTAATAATGTATTTCAGATTCAGAAAACTTCAAAAATATTATTTTTATATCCTGTGTGTTTGAACTCATTCATTGAATAAGCTTTATTTGAATGTGCTTCATTTTTCATCTAAGACAATATTTTTCATCTAAAATACTCGTATGGAATATATTTATTTTATGTTATATTTGAAAACTATTTCAATATAGTTTATAACATACTCGATATAAAAGAAGATAGATAAATGTTATACACATAAATTGCTAGAATAGTAACTGGTTTGAGATCACTTAGGACTGACAAAGAGTCAATCGTCTATCATAATTGAGTTTCATGTTCAAAGGCAATAGAGGACATCTAACGTCGACGGCTCGATCGATACTTTAAAGACCACCACGGGGTGTGATAAAGTTATCAAATGCAGTTATTTATATATGTTATATAAATCACTAAATACATACTATCGGTAAAAAAACACCTTCAAACTGTTCTTTAAGAAAAGGCATGCATACAAAAAAAAATGTTATACAAACTATAGCTCAGATTTGAATGAGTGCTAAATAATTTATAGTTTTATAAAGTAAACGTTTAAAATGCGTTAGATTCATAATTGTTTTCACTCAAACATAATTATATCTCCAAATCTTGACAATTTAATTTATTTTTTTTGCGATAAAATAAAAAAATATATTTTTTTTAAATATCTATGAACCAAACTTAAAAATAGAAGCACTGTGTTGTTTTACAGAATTTATATATTTTGGCAGCCAATCTATGGAATCTTAAAGTTCGAGCATATAAGCGGAGTGCTGAAAACATGACAGCAATGAGAAATTGTCATCCTTCGCACCTTGTGTGGCACATTAATCACGCCTCCAGTGTAGGTAACTACTACCTACTAGTATTTAAAGGTCAGATCGCTTTGTACAATAATGATGTACGATATTAGAAAACAATTGGAACCAAATATGATATATTAGGCTCTGAATTCCATGGACACTTTTAAATAACTATTATTTATACTATTACCCGAAAAGTTTTGGGAAATTTAATGAAAATATTCACAAAATAAATATTTTCAAAAAATTTATTCACTGCGGGCTAAACAAAGTTATATTTCATTTAACTTATTTCCGAAACACATTTTCATATCGGATGCAGGTACTGCCTCAACGACCTTCTCGAATAAAGCAAAGGGCCTCGGAGCGAAGGCCTCATGGTTTTTTGAATGGATTTCTATCAAAAATTTGATGATGAAGGGCTTTGTTGTAATGAAGGGTTTATCTTATCTTTTAATATCAATACTAAATAAGCCATTAAGAAGAAAACACTGGGGAATTTTGTCAATCCATCATCGTTGTGGCGATCGTTAGGAATTTATTCCTCTTTGAAATATCCATACTGTCGACTGGTTGGACTGTTGTTTCTGGAAAATTTAGATAAATTGAAGACTCACACTGTTATGATATTTCAAACATGGCAGGTAACGCCTACTTCAAAATTTTCATTCGTAACGTGGCATACCGTGAGCAATTGGTTCGGAGCGTCGTCGAAGTTATTGGTGGCACAGAGCGAAACAATCCTCCTTACACAAAGATTATAGTTTATTAAAACTTAATGATCGATTATTCTTCAGATTATCCAAAACTTGCGTATGTGATTTGTCCATTTTGTTAAAAAAAATCCTTAATAGCACGTTTTTTTCGGAACAACATTAAAAGGACTGCCATTTCTTGTTTCATTCTTCAATTATAAACGACCGTACTTAAACTTGTTACCCCTCGCTTTATGCAGTTTTTACAGAAGGCGCCTTCTCCATAAAAGTTCTCGTGTTTGTGTAGATGTAACACAATGTGTATGTCGTTGCCACGGTGAATGCGTAAAAGATCCCTTGACGTCCCACTATGGCGATGAGGGCAGCCGTTGGATTTTAAGAGGGTAGGCTTAAAAATGTCAGCATTATCTATGCTTCGGAGAGTCTACCCTCACATAATCCCCCGTCATCACCAAGAAGGTGATGACGATGGGGGGATGGGGAATGGGGGGATGACGGGGGGGGCCGGCGGGCAAATATTTAAAAAATGCTCATACTCATGTGGTAAAACGTGGTAATACAATGCAGCCTATTATGTATTCTATTAACTAAGGGTAGGGCTAGAGTCACTGACCAGAACGGGGTGTGTGTGTGTGGTAGAGGTACAGCAAAGATTACAATCACGTTTCAAGTTGGATTTGAAATTGTAAAAAAAATATTAATTGCACGATAATATTCTCGACGCAAATCCAATTTTTCATGATATTTTTATGATGCTACTAAAATTGTATGTAATTGTATTTGGAACACATATATTTTTACTTTTAACTTACAGAAATTTTGAAATAAATTATTTAGGATTAATGAGTAAAGTCAATTTATAAAACTTACTCGCCCTCACCCGAGAACCCTCTTAACACATCACATATAAGATCTCAATAAATAAGTTATTAATGTCAGAAATATAATACTCTAAATACTTAAGTTTTATATGTTCTATTAATAATTTTATTAGTGGTAAAATGTGGTAAGTTGAATTTTATTTAGTTAAAGGCGTAAACGTAACGTTAATTTTATTATAGTCGAGTTTAATCCGTAAAAATAGTTTTAGTTAACAGTGTCCTAACATCAACATTTTTTTTTTTTTGTGTATCGAAATGTACTGGTTGTGACTGTTGTTATCTTGTTTTTTGTTTTTCTTTTCAACGATATTTCCATAATAGTAATATGTTAAATTTTAGCTAAACCTATCATTGGCTATATTATTTGTTGAATACCATAATATAAATCTCTATGTATAAGCTGTTGGTTTGG
>JAPOND010008201.1:0-12144 GCA_028829205.1 Ithomia salapia aquinia | reverse complement strand
CTGCACGTATAAAATGATTGGCAGAAGGCTTTAAAAAGAGTTATTTTGACATCTTCCGTACATCGTGCAAATTTGCGAGCCAGCATGTTGCAGCGACCTTCGCTCCCTGTCAATATCCTTATTATCTACTAAGCTCTCAGTTACCCAATGACCTAAGTACTTAAAGCTGGTCACCCTAAGTAATGGTGATCCACAGAGCAATACGTCTGGTATGGTTGTATACCCCTTTGCACCTGCTTTAAAAACCATAACCTCGCTCTTCTTGGCATTGTACTTAAGTCCTTGAGCCCGGACATATTCTTCACACATAAACACTAACTTTCTCAATGCACTGATTGATGGGCTCAGCAACACCATGTCATCGGCGTAACTAATATTATTAACATTTACTCCATCCACATGGCATCCTATGTTACTGTTACTGAGCTCATCAATCAGATGATTTATATACAAGTTGAAAAGTCGAGGCGAGGTCAACCCCCCCTGCCTCACCCCGCATTGCAACCGGTAGGAATTTGAACATGATTCCCCCCACTTTACACTGTTGAGTTGGTTACTGTACCAAAATTTAAATAAACCTATTAATTCTTCTGGTAGTGTGGATTCACGATGAAGCTTCTGCCACAAAACCCCGTAATCAACCAAGTCAAATGCCCTGGACAGGTCTAAAAAACAAGCGAAAATCGGTGTACGTCTGCTAGTATAATACTGGACAGTCTGCTTAAGACATAAAATTGCACTCTCTGTCGATAAACCCGGTTTAAAGCCAAATTGATTATCGTTAAGATGTATGTTTTTAAGTAATTGTTTATCTAGCAAACTGTCCAGTACCTTCGCCATGATTGTCGCCAGAGATATGGGCCGGTAGTTATTAATATCAGAGGTATCCCCAGTTTTATTTTTAACAACCGGCACTACCAAGGTATACATAAGGTCTTCAGGTAAATAACAGTGACTTATGCAAAGGTTGAAAAATTTTGTTAAAATTCGTGGCAGGTGTACCCCTGCGTTTTGTAAATGCTCAATGCTGAGACCGTCATGTCCCGGTGACTTACCTCTCTTCATGTCCGATATAGCCGCCGAAACCTCTCTTTCAACAAATTTAACAGTGATGTTACCCGAAACGGACCTAACGTCGGGCACCTGAAATGATTGCTTTAGGGGCGAGTCCACTTTAAAGTGTTGTTTAAATAAATCAGCTATAGCAACCGGGTCGTGCATCCCCGCAACGCTCACAGGGCGGCTTAACCCCGGACTAAGCTTCTTTGTTTGCTTTCAAAACGATTTAAAATCTTTACCTGAGTGACTTTTAGCTAATATATCCATTTTAATTTGTTGTTTATTATCTTGACAAAATTTTAATTTACTTTTAAAGATATTTCGAAACTTACACATGTTGTCATAAATATAACCAGTCCGAGGTTTATTATGTAACAGCCAAGTCTGATACCATAATCGAGCCTCCGTGTGAGCGGCGCGGACATATTTATTCCATCCCGGCACATATTTCCTTTTATTATGCACAATGCCAACATCCCCGTATGTAAATTTTGCAGCATTCTTTAGTACACTAATTAAGGTGCTATACACCTGATTCAACAGTGTAAAGTGGTGAGAATGGGAACACAAACTATTAACACAATTATTCAATTCCTCAGGAAATTCAATACAACCTAATTTTGAATTACAATATTTCGTATATTCCATAATGCTATTGTTATTTCTTTCACCCCAAATGACTTTATTGCAACCGAAATTTTTAAATGTAATTTTGGGTGTTACAATGTTTAAATTACAAACTATGGAGACGGGAATGTGATCAGACGTGTATACGTCATAGTTTACTGAAGCGTTAACTATTAATTGTCTCGCAGCACTACTCACCACACAGTGGTCTAACCAACGAAGTGATCCATTTGCAGTGCTGCTGAACGTATACGTATCCCGAGGCAACAATTCAATGTCCACACACGACCACATTTGATCTGCACACACAGACAATAATTCGCGTGCAAAACGCTCACCGGGATGGGCATTAAAGTCCCCCATTATAAATATAGATTCAAGGCCTGTAGAATCACATATAGCAATAATTTCACTAAGACAATTATTAAATTCTATTAAATTATCAGATGAGTCCGTAGGCATATAAACTGAGAAAATTAAAATTGAACAGTCCAAATAATCGATTCTTATTGCAACCATACGATCACTGTTACACGACACTACAGTAACCGTCTGAAATAACGACTTTCGCCACAACAAGGCCACTCCACCGTAAGGTCTTCCAATTAGGCACCCAGCAGTAGTATCTACGGCAGACTTTCCAGTATATGCAAAGTCACTATGAAGGGTCCCCAAGTACGCCACATCGTGAGGAAGAAGCCAAGTCTCTTGTAAAGCCATAATGTCGCAATCATTGCATAGATCTCTCACGCTATCAGCTGATCTGGTTATACTTTTACAATTGAAAGTTGTAAATTTAACATTTCTAAACTTTTTATCCATTATATGTTTAATTTATTTTTATTTCCATTCACCGTACGGGTGTCTCTGTTAGTTTTGAAATTAATAAACCGTCTAAAGGTTATACCCTCCGGCCACAACTTGTCATCCAAAAAATATGAAATTTTATTCTTTGGTATATATACCTTAAAAGAATTATACGGCCTTTCTTTACTCATGTTTATTTTCTCCAGAACAACTTCTTCATTGGATTTAATTTTTATATAATCACAAATGTCATCGCCCGTTGTTTCTTTACTGACGTGTGATATAAACAATGGAATTTTCATTTCAGCGGCTTTAAACTTTCCGTCCGAATTAGACACTGCTTTACCTGTCATCCCAGTAAAACGTTTTTTAACATTTCGTCTTTGCACTAAAGTCCATTCATCTTCTTTTTTGTTATCACTTCCAGTATTGTGTCTATTTACAATTTTCGCAGGAGTTTGTTGACTCATTACATCGCATCTTAAGTCAGTCTTACCGACCGCTGAACTGTGTGGTGTGACAGAGATAGTATGAGTAACAGGTTCGTTAGATGTGCGAGTAAGAGCGCTGTACGCCAATGTGTTGCTTATTCGCTCAGGAGGAACCATCGAATGGACAGAAGTCAGCTGCGTCTGTAACGGATTATCTGAATCACTTTGTTCAACATACCCTCTTATTAAATTATTATTCAAATTCAAATTTTTAATCGGGGTTTTTAATTGTTCATTACGTAATATAACTTCTTCAAACTCGGCTTTTTTCACATAGCTCTCTTTAATGTCGGTAATTTCCGATTTTAGCACCAACAGATCTTTCAGGAGTTTCGTCACATCCACATGATCGAAGCATATTGGTGGCAGCTTATGTAAATCATACGCCACAAATATGGGTATTTGCTCAGGATCCATTGTCTTAAACACTGAAATTATATCCTCCAGGTCTTTTTGTTTCTTATTTTTTCGCCTAGAAACTAACTTTTGGGTAGTTTTAGTGGATACAAACAATAACTTTTTAGCTTCAACGATTTCTTCCTCGGAGAAGGCCGAGGAGCATATCCTGATTAGGCTCTCGTTATCCACAACATCATGCCTATTTCGTATAAAGGCTAACACCTCTGAGATAACGATATTGCAATTCGTACACTTGACAGTATTTATGTTTGTAACGGACATTTTTGTTACACTCACTACGTGACCGCTTGCGATGCGTGCACGGCACTGACTGTAAGAAGTCTGTATAAGCCTGTATAAAGCCTGTATTAGAAGGCATGTAAACAATCACCATAGCGTTAGCTTCTATGCAGTTTATAAAGAATTAAAATAGCTATAAATGCTGTTAGGAAGATGCAAGTACATAAAACCCTAAAGTTTGGCTTTCTTTTTAATACTAATTAATAATGTAATAAGGTATTGTCAAATGGTTTTTAGATAATATGCAGTCTTGATTATGTTATGATGGACTTTTCGATACATGAAATTGGTATTTCTTCCTCAATCTTCAACAGGTATAAGAGATTTATGATGTATGAAAGAAACATAAGGCTTATCATATTCTTTTTCGCAAAAAAATTAAAGATGATCATGAACGACATTGACATTTAAACTAAAGACGAGGCATCATGGTTACAAACCTTAGCTTGTGCGAAAAGACAAATAAAAAATGCAAAAATAATGACATTGACATCATTAATGTCAGTCGATTTGGGAAATTTGAGGTTATAATAATGTTAGAAACATTTTACTATCTAATGCGATTTTAATAATACGAATGTACATTTTAATAATTGTTTCATCATACTGTTAAATTGACAACTGAACGATTTCTTACTAAAATGTCTTTGAATTATCTTTTAAATGCAAGTAAAACAAATACTCCATTATTAGGTAAGCAAACATTCATCTTTGTTGTTTTGTACCTCAAATTATGATTAAAATAGGTTTTTTTTGTATAATTATAATAATTCTTTAACCTAAATATTTCAGATATCGTGCGTTATGCCAGTAAAAAAACTGGTGGTAGTACTCGGAATACAAACTGTAAAGTGAAGCCCAAGCACAGAGGTTGGAAGGTGCAGGATGGTCATTTTGTGCAAGCAGGCCATATGCTGGCTACACAGCTCACAACTAGATTCCATCCTGGTTTAAATGTATGGAAATTTATTGTATATCATTAAAAATATATCTAATTTTAGTAAAACACAAGTTATATTCCTTTGAATATGAATTTTTAACTATATAGGCAAATTATCTATTAAACCTATTTACATGATCTTTACTCACCCTGCATTTTAAGGGGACCCGGTGCTCTAGTGGCCTAAAATTTAGTCTATTTTTTAATTTTTTTTTTGATATGACAGAAATGACTAAGGGTTTTAATTTTTTTTAGGCTTATTTTATTACTTATTAACAATACAAAAATACATACACGTTAAACTAACTGAACAACTCTTAAAACTAAAATATTTCCCGTTAAATTCATACAATAGTCTAAGTCAGGTATACTGACCCGCTGCAATTAGCGAACAATGGAGCCCAACTCACCTGACATTGTAATGGGTTTTAAACATAGAAATACTCTGAATTTTGTCACTAAATTTTAACAGTATATTTTTGAAATACTATACTTTCGAAATATGTAAAAAAAAAAAACGATTTTTCGAAAATTCTAGACCACCGGGTCCCCTTAATTTAAATTTGGTCTTTAAAATGACTATTAATATCTTTTACAGGTCTGATTATTTGTAATTAATATTAAATTCAACAGCATTTAGAATCATTTCCCTAGAATTACAAATGCACTTATAGTAACAACATAACAGTGGTCTAATGTAACTGTGATATATAATATGGAACATAAAACAAAAAGAGATAGAAAGAGATAGATAGCTATGCACCTTATGTCATTAATATGTTGTATATTGTATGTAAATAATTATCAAATTATTTTTTCTTTTAATGAAACATAGTTTTTACACTTTTTAACATAGAATTTGACATTTTATAATATTGATGTTGTCAT
This sequence comes from Ithomia salapia aquinia, assembly GCA_028829205.1. NCBI lineage: Eukaryota > Metazoa > Arthropoda > Insecta > Lepidoptera > Nymphalidae > Ithomia > Ithomia salapia. The sequence continues at coordinate 6,633 of JAPOND010008201.1, read as the reverse complement.
TAATTTCATTATTATTCAACTATAAATATATTTTTATAATTTCAGGTTGGAATGGGGAGGAATGGCACTCTATTTGCAATTATACCAGGAAAAGTGGTTGTAACATGTGAAAAGTTTGATCCAAACTGGGAACATACATGGGTGAAGAGGATATATGCCGGCCGGGAACAACAAAACATATTTAAAAAATATTTTAATATTATACCAGAACCACAGCACAATAACTTTAAATTGGTGGATGAAGTTTAGTTAATTAATAAATTTTTAATGTCTAGGAAGCATTTGTGAATGTAGAATGTAAAAAGTAATAATAATGTTGATATAATTAGTATACTTCTTTTATTTATTTCTTTGTAAGCCAAGGAAAGAATACTTAAATATAGAATTGTTCGTTGCACTTTACTGTTGGATATAAAATTTGCAAATAAGTAGTTATTTTGATATGCTAAGTAGGTAGTATTAAGCGCTATTTCTGAATGAAAATCCAATATGCCTACAAAAAAATTACACATCTTAAAATTCTCGGAATATATTTAATTTTTAAAAGATCTTATAATTAAAGCTCTTTCCAATTTGAAAAGTAATAAATTAAGTATATTCTGAGATTATATATAAAGATATATTTAATAATTGTTAATAAGTTTCGGCACTGGGTTTCACTAAAGCTGTTTTGATATTGTTAAATTTATTAGAATCACAACTTTAAGAGAATTACCAAAAAAGGCTTCTGAATGTTTCTCAATTATTAATTAATAATCTTGGTTAGTAGAATCTTAGTTTATAAAACTTTAAATGTGACAGGACATATGGTCGTCCCTCTCACTGTGAAAAATTAGATATAGGTATTATCCTACTGCCTATGCTGATCTTCTGCAAGAGAGTAGATTTAACCTGATTGAACCAGTTTTTGTTCAGTCCCTGTCCAAATAGATAACGTAGTATATTGTTTTAAATCTAATTTTATTATTATTTTTAATACTAGAGATAACTAGAGCAGTAGAATCTTCAGATACATATCATAGTATAGAGCACAGTTCTTCAAAATATCAACTGTATAAAAGAAACCATTTTAGTATATATAACGTTTTATTAGTGATGTATAATGTACATCTGTAAGATCTGATAGTAATGATCTGGTATTCTTGACTATTTTTTTTTTCAGACAAGCCATATGCGGTAAATTAATTGATAATTGGATATAAAGTTCTTTTTTTTCATTAACCCGCTCGTTGAAGGTCGTTCTATAGCGGGATCCTATACCATTTAATGTTATACTATGACAATCGTAAAATAAACAGTTAAGAGTAATAAAAAATAATTATAATAGTGGCTATAAAACAAAATGTTTGCGATTGGAGAACCCCGTCAGGTAACGAGCTTGCTTATGCTTTTCCTCAACTCCAAATATAATTTGTTATGGAGATTTAGATTATTTATTTTTATATTCTCGTCACGTAAGTTTTAAGCGCTATAAGAGATTTCTCTATATCTGTTTCTTATATTTATATTTTATTATATATATATATTTTGTTTAAATAAGATCAATATAAGAAAAATATTAAATAAAAAGGCCTATATTTTATATATTTTATATATTCTATCTTCGATTATCCCTACTGGCTATGACCTAGCCACCGGGGAAGTAGGCGGGTGCGAAGTCCCTTCCTTAATAAGGGGGGGCCTTATGGGCTTCCATGAGAACTTACGCCCTAAGATATTTTATTATGAGGTGTGAGGTTAGGTATGAGGACCACGGAAAATATATTATGTTGATTATTTTTAGATTACAAGAGGTTTGGCGAGGAGGAATTCCAGAAGGAATATTTTTGTCTAGCTTAATGAAGAGGTAAAAGCTGGAGATTCCTCACTGTAATCTAAACGTCCGGCTAACACGAGGTTAAGGGTATAAAAGACACAATTGTGTTTTTGATGAAGATGAAGAGCGAGAATTATTAAAATACTCGATTCGATGTGTTGATACATCTACATTTCTATCTAAGAAAGAGGTGAAAAAACTAACTTACGAATTTACCATTATTATTATTATTTACGACCTTAATTTAGAAGAACGAAAGAAACGAAACAGAACGAAACGAAAGTGCTGGTAAAGAATGGTTTCGGATATTTGAGTGAAGAAACCCGACCGTACGCACCGCACAAATTTACAATCTTGTCAAGGGTGTTTAGCCATAATAAAACTGACCTAGAGGTCTTCTATAATAATTTGTCCTTGGAAAAGTTGTCATGGCCCGTTATAGCTCTGAACCCTAAGATATATATATGTATTAGTATATGTCGTCAAATTGGTTCAGTAATCTCAGTTGAACTCAAGAATACTTTAATGACAGTAACCTTTCCCGTAAACGCCATTGGAAATGTTTACCCCCTTTTTTGTATGACAACAGCGATGCCAAGACTTTTATTAGGAAGGACCAATAAATAAAGGGCTTATCTACTAGAAAGCAAATCCCTCAGGCTAGATGTAAGATGAATAATTGCTGTATTATCTATAATACCGTCAAAAGCATTCTAAGGTTTAGCTGTCACACAAAGTGCTACATATTTGATAAAAAATATGGAAGAAGTGAGAAATTTCACCCTCTTTTAAGAAACATTTTGTATTATTGTAGGTACTTCATATAACTAACGGTTAAATACGTGTGAATAAATGAACGTATGAAGCTACTAAAATTACATAGTATTTCATATTTTACAATATCATCTGTTCAAGCCCCGACATGGTAACACAAAACAACACGAGTAGAGCTCGCTCATGAAATATGAAGGAAACGGCGACGTGCCGTAAGGGACGAACAAATTTTATAGCCTTATAAATAACTCTTACCATAAATCAGTTCAAGTAGTTGTTACATATTGCTCAAAAATTAGGGTCTTACTTTTACTTCGCTGTATCATCCCTCATTTGTCAAATGAGGTTGTTTTTGTTTAAATCGGCGATTATGTAACTACCTCCTTCTCAGGTTCCTAAGTATAACAAATTGTGTCTTGGGTTGGTACCTATGTATGATGTGGAAGTTATGTATTCTAAAATTAATAATATGAAAAAAAACGTTTACATTATGTATATAAATATTTTAACTTGTACATACAACACAACACCTTAGAGGTCAGTTGACAAAATTGTTGTATAGGTCGTTCCTACTCGTATACCTACTTAATGTCTTATGGCTACAATAATGTCTGAATTTATTTAATGATTCTTAATAACACCTTAAAGTTTAAACATTTACCCAAATTAAATTGTTTAGGGTAGGTATTATTGAAAATAGTTATTTATATATATATATTGTACAAAAAAAATATCTCGTATGAAAATCTATAAGAAGTGTAAGCTATATAACCCTAGATGTAGAATCCCTTCGACAAATCGAAATAAAGAACGTTGCACACATAAATTAGTTTCACTATAGCGATCCGTATGGACGTTGGTAACAGATGTTGGCAACGTGAATATGTAACATAAAAAATAGCAGGTAGGGAGAGGAGATTGGTGATTTTCCGGTTCTGAAATAACGTCCGGACTCCGGAAGTGAACTGGACCTATAGGTATCAACTAGATGTACGAGTGTACTTTATTAATTCCGATCGATTACACCGGAAAAAATATATCTTTATGAGTTTTCAATTTTTTAATTCCAAGCCATTGATTCGAAAAATCGAAATTCAGTTAATAAGATTGTATAATTCATATATATAGTATATAAAAACGTTGTAGTTCACTATTATAGCAAAGTGACTAAATGATGTAAATGATATCATTTAAAGTTAAATGTACTGAAAGTTTCACGGTAGCTTAATTTAAAGTAGTAAACATTCAAACCTTAGGATCAGTTCCAGAGGGTGCTTGAAATTGTATACTTTTGCACGTAACTTCTCTACGTATGCACTTATTCGGCCAATAACGCCTCACACCCGCCGTGCCGTAAATCACGGTTAAATTAAACTTATTGCGAAAAAACGCTAGTTTTTATGTGCATACAGCCTTAAATCTTGTTTAATTCTCTTTGCCTTTAATTGTACTTGGCAAGTTATTGTGACAAATTGATCTTACATAAAAAAATGCATCTATAGAACCTTTTTTTTTGAAAAGGGATGATATAATAATTAAATAATAAAGTACTAGATATGTAAATATTAGCATAATAAATATCTCACACATATGTGGGGAGCCAAAATATAGTGTAAAAACAAATCTATGTAAATAAGATTTATTAAGTGACCATTTTAAAACAATTCCTGTAATTATATTTAGACTTATCTAATACCTCTTTCTTTAGTCTTGACTCTTGAGACGTTTGTTAAGGATCTTTTTACGGCAGCCAAGTAAATATCGACCTTATTACTATAAAAATAGAGTTAATCAGAAGGTTTAAGTCAGCTCCAATTAAAAGGTATTCTGTGCAGGGTAAATCCCTAATGAATGTCCCGACAAACGAAGTCAAGTCAAGTGACATGACGTTTCAGCAGCATTGTGTTATGATGACCCAAAAACAGAAAAATTTTAACAAAATTGTAACTAATCTTGTATTAATAAAAGATTTTGTTTATTTTCATACGGGTCATGTTTAAAACTAATTTTACAATTTTTATAAGTCCGAGGGAAGTCTCATAAATCATAACCAGAGAACATACAGTTGACCAACGTGGTGGGTTAGGCTCAATCACTTTTTAAAAATGAAAGGGAGGCCCGTGCTAAGTGGCACATAGTCTTTATTTTATTTATAATCTTTATTTAGATAAAAGTAAACAGCTAAGGAAAGGTGATCTGTTTTTTAGTTAGTTGCATAGCGAGCCTGACTGCTAACCTAAGGTTGTGGGTTTGATTTCCACACGGGACAATTCTTTGTGGAATCAAAAGATATTTGTTCCGAGTCTGGGTGTACTTTGTATTTACCATTTATTTAGGTGTTTGTATGTTTGTGAAGCCCCGCGACACAGGAATAATAATATTATCCTTAAACCCGGAGTTGTTTTAAAAAAAGGAGAGTAGGTATTACCTACTCTACTACCTACTCCTTTATATTAATATGTGAAATGCAATCTTGAATGCATCTATATTTGTGTTCTTATATTGCGATAGTGTATTGTTTTCAAGGCATTCAAATAGTTCAGCAGACTGGATGCGTTTTATATCTTTGTAGTGATGTCTATTCAGCGCGACTTGCTGCTATATTTAGCAGAAAGCTTATATTTTCCAGCGAATACTGCTATTTCATGAAATACTATTTCTAGATTTTCATGACAATTGTCTGGACGTAGGTACTTAAATATTTTGTTTCAATTGTTTTTCTTTGGGTTGTGCTTTGAGCCTAATCCTTAATAATAATTATCATCGTTTGTCAACTGAACTATCTATAATAGAGACTATTAAAAGTAAGTATTCAATGTTATAAGTGTAAAATAATATATTCATATAATTATAATAAACTCTCAAGAATAAAAAAAATAATAACTAAAATATTATGTTACCATGTTCAAACTTTACAATATTTAATCAACGGCATTATGAGGTTACAAATTATAAATTTTACCCCACTTTTTAGGGTAATGTTTTACGGTTGTCAACATTACGTGTAAAAGTTTTATCATCAACCTGCTCGCAATAAACATCAGCCCTACATCTGTGGCGACCCTTGTTTTTTATGTATTCGGTTATTGTTTTAATTTTGAAAACTTACGAGTCCTTAAATTACCCGATCGGCTTAAGTGTACAGCTACTTAGCCAACTTTCGGAATCAAAAAGAATCTTAGCTAACTTTCGGAATAAAAACAACCAAGAAATTCTTTAAAAAATATATTGTCTAAAACCGAGTAAGTCGAAGTAGTCCATACAGATATACATGTTAAGATCCTTTATCTAATCGAAATCCGTAAAAGAACATTAATAAAACGATTCAGTCTACTCGGAACCTATGAATAACTCTAAGACTAAAAAACACCAACAACAAAATTTCATGGTTCCACAGTTTCATAGCAAAAACAGTACAATTTAAATATAGTGATACCATTTTAATAACATCCCGATTCTCCATTGTTTTTATTGAAAAGGCATTAGGATGGTATTGATTCAATCCTGACGTCAGGTGATTTACTTCGCTGCTTGGTAATTCGTTGGCTGATGGACGTTCCGTATAAATCAATGTTCGACCCCAGCTAACCGGACATTTATCTCCTTTCTCTGATAAAAAACTCGTATAGGGCTAAAATGTTTGCCTGATCCTGTACAGTGGCGTGTTTATTCGCTTATATCTTTATACATTCGATTGGTCGTCTGTAAGACTGATTGAAACTTTATTCGTATAGGAAGTTGCAGAGTCAGATCAAAAAACTATTACTATTAATTTGTTTGGATTTTTTTTATGAAACTAAAGTGTGATAAATAAATACCAAAAACTTATCTCTTAAATGTTGTCACGGGTTCAATTAATATCAATAACAATTCTAAAATTTTGGCTTTGACACGAAGAAAAGATTTAATAAAAACTATTTTGGTTTTGTTTATCTTATAACTTTTAGATATTATGAACTAAGAAATATATTTAGATATAAAAAGAATATTATGTTTTTAAAAGAAAAATACGATTACGAATACAAGTTATCTATCAAAGTCAA
>JAPOND010005563.1:0-10433 GCA_028829205.1 Ithomia salapia aquinia | reverse complement strand
AAGAGTACTCTATATCACTATTTTTTTATGTCGACAAGACCTAGATATAGCGCTAAATCAATCAATACAACAGATATTACACGGTGGAGATGGTAAATTAGAGATTCGTGGTGTAGAAAAACAGGAAATGAGCTTAGAGCCTCAAAGTTATTTAAGTAATGCTTCTATTCAAAGCCATTCAAAAGTATCAACTTGTCTTTCTGATGTAGGAGTAACCAAACTTGGAGGTAATCTCAATAGGTAGGTTATAATATAAGAGGTAATATGCCAAGTAGTGGAAAATTTAAAGTGAGGGTGGCCAAAACAATTAGGGAAACAACCAGTAGCAAGTTTGATAGTCTTAATGCTAAAATGGATGAAGTAGACATTAAATGCTAAGTGTTTCATGTGTTTTCCATATTGAACTTACAGTATGTAGCTTTGATATAGAAGTTTGGGTAACGTTATGATAGTAATTTATATAATTCTATGTGTAATCTTTATAGCCATAATGTTAAAGTGAATAAGTAGGAATATTATGTTTTTTTCCTGAGTTGTGAAATTTCAGAATGAGAGAGACCGGTAATTTGAGCTATAACATCAATAGATACACCGGCCTTGAGTGAGTTTTTTGCTACTTCAATTTTTTCTTCTTGTCTACCTTTTTCTTGACCTACTTTAAGGCCCTCATCAAATTTTTGAGCTAAAGCAGCTACCTCATCCATTATGCGTTTTTTCATTTGTTCATATGCTAGTAACTCTTCTTCTGACCAATTAAACTTATTCATTTCTTCATAAGCTCGTTTTATTATTACGTCACTACCAACTATCTTATCTAGATCCTCTTCCCTTGTTTCTCCTGCATAGCGAAAAAAGTAACACCATTTTTCTACTATATTTTCTAATTGGTCTTCTTTTGTCTTTGTAAATTTTGGTAGTTCTATGAATACAAAGTAAAAATCCTTTAAGTCATGTTCAAAGCTATTTTGATCTAAAATGACATGATTAGATTTGTACTCAGCCTTATCTGGAAAAATAATACAATCAGCAACAGCTATGAAGATAATTTCCTTGAGATTATGATAATTATCACCTTGATCAGCTTGACTTGAGTAGGCTTTAGCAGCATAATATTGAGCACGTTTTTCGAAGCCTTTGGTCTTAGTAAACTGCATTTCTATGATGTATCTTGAACCTTGAGAGTCTTTACAAAGAACATCGACAATACTCTGCTTTTTAGCGGCAATTTCAGGGTCCAAAATGGTAGCTAAGAATTCAACATCGTGAATAGCAGCTAAGCCAGTAAAGCCTAAAATATCGTTCAGGAAATGAATGAGGATATCTTTATTCTTCTCGGTGCCAAATATTCTTTTAAATGCATAATCGTTGCGTGCGTCAAGAAACTTCGAAAGAGCCATGAGAAAGTAAGATAAAAAGCATTAATCATTATACACAATTGTGAAGAAATATTCAACGTTTTTATACTAAAGCCTATTAAAGTTAGCAAAATTTCAAGAGTTGGGAAAAATTACCTTCATAGATAACCCTAGTATGCACCTTAGACGCCCTTTTGTAGATCTTTTTATCAACTCTTCTATAAGGTATATTAAAATGCCAACAAATGGATTCATGATTTAGCAGCCTCCAAAGATACCTATTTAAAGTGTGAACTTCTTAGCTTGTCATAGTATAGGCATTTAATATACTAGTTCTCAACAAAGGTAACATATGCTAGCAAAATTTCTATCTGAAACTTTTAAAATGGCAGGTTATGAAAAAGAATGACCGTTAGCTATACTAATTCTTTAGATCACGAAGTAGGAAAGAAGGTAAGAAGTTTTATGTTAGCAAAGGGTTATACTCAAAAAGATTTAGCGGGAAAAATCGGCGTAACGTATCAAATAGTACTACAATATGAAAAAGGAACACGTAAAATTTCGATTGAAAAATTGTATGCTATAGCAGAGATATTGTCGATTGGTATTGTAGACCTAATTCCTGTATCAAATGAAAAAATCTGTTTTGAAGATGAGGGAGAGAAAATATTAAATCTAGTAAGAAAATATAAAACGATTAATGATCAAGAGTTGCGCAAGGTGTTTTACTTGCTAACAAAATTTACCCGAGTTGGTGAGAAAAGTAGTAAAAAAGCAGAGAAAGTAAAAATTGCAAAGGGCCTGGTTAAAGCAGGGATTTCTGTTGATATTGTTTCACAAGTAATTGGCCTCTCTGCTGATGAATGTGTTGAAGAAAAAATAGGTTCTATATACTGCAAAATAGGAAAGAAGATAAAAGAATGGAGACTAGTGCGGGAATATACTCAGAAGGATTTAGCAAAGAAAATGAGTACAACACGTGATGAAATAAGCAACTATGAACAAGGAAGAACTGCTGTTCCACTGGGAAGATTATATGAGATAGCAAAGGCGTTATCGATTAATATCATGGACCTACTTGAACTAACAGAGGATGCAGATGATAAAGTGGTACCTAATTTAATTGAAGAATACAAAAAAATTGAAAGCCAAGAACTACGTCATGCACTAATGAAATCTCTGTTTGAAAGCATACAAATTTGCGAAGAGAAAGTGAAAAGAGCAGAAAAGATGAAAATTGCAAAGGATTTAGTGAAAGGGGGAATTTCTATTGATATTATTTTGCAAATAGTTGGTTTATCCGCTGATCAAATTGCATGAAAATTTATTTCTAAGTAAGGTATATATGTTTGTTTCTGTAAGAGATATTAGTTCTATAAGTTATAAAATAGGGCAAAAAATAGAAGATTGTAGATTAATGCAAAGGTGTACTCAAGCAGAGTTAGCAAGTAAAATCGGATTAGCATATAAAGAAGTAACCAATTATGAAAATGGGTATATTCCTATTACGATTGAAGTACTATATGTAATAGCAAGAGTACTGTCAGTTAATGTTGTAGATCTATTACCTAAACCAATAACAGTAAGAGAGTATGAAGATGAAGACGAAGAAATACTCTATCTAACAAAAATATATGAGAATCAAAAGTTAGGCAAAATAGTACCTTCATTAGTCAGGTTTGTTCATATTAGCGAGAAAATCAATCAAGAGGAGGCAAGATTAGAAGTAGCAAAAAATCTAGTTAAAGAAGGAGTTTCAGTTGACATAATTTCCCAAGCAACCGGCTTATCTATTTACGAGTATGATAATACAGAGAAAGAAGTCTGCACTGATTCTATATACTATAGAGTAGGGCAAAGAATAAGAGAATGGAGATTGATAAAAAGGTATACTCAAAAAGATTTAGCAAACAAAGTTGGTTTAACACTCAAGGAAATACACGAGTATGAAATAGGATACACTGCCATATCATTTGACAAATTATATCAAATAGCAGAAGGATTATCAGTGAATATTAAAGTTCTGCTGCCTAAAACAAATGAAGATAGTGAACTACTTAATTTACTAAGAAAAACTGAAGAGCAAGAATTAGTGAAGAAATTTTTATCTAGGGATATGAAGAATAGCAAAGAGAAAGTTAAAAAAACAGAAAAGATCAAGGTTGCGAAAAATCTAGTGAAGGCTGGTGTTTCTACTGATGTTATTTTGCGAGCAAGTGGCCTAACTGTTGATGAGTGTGAAAATTGAATTATGTTTAAGATATAAGTAAAAATGGTTAATATATTATCTATTCTAAACCCTTATTTAGCTCTGCAGAATTTTTTTGGCATTTCTACGTATCAAGATAAAACATCACAGAATTTATCTATCAGTTCCTGATTGTCCTCTATCATTGCCTTTGCCTCTTGCTGAAGAGATTTGATATTTTTTGATGTAATATTATCCATGTCAGGTGATGCTATTTTCAATTGCGATTGTATGCGTATATATTTATCAGCTATAACTTGATTAAGTTGATAGTTCACTGCATCTAAACTTGAAGAAAACATCACATGTATTAGTGGTTTTATCCAGCCTATTTTTCCCAATCTCTTTGAATTGGCTATGCTTCTATCTGTTCTGCCAGTACCTATCGATAACAGTAGAATATCATCATTTGGAAATAACCTCTTACCACTTGCATATGCACAAGCCGCTGGATTATTCGCAAATACCCCGCCATCCACTAATACCATTTCCTTGTGGTTGATTTTAAGATATTTAGGTGTAAAGTAAGTAGGTGCAGCCGTTGCAGCTCTGAGTGCATCTTTTAGCTTAATATTACCTTCTTTCCAGCTTTTGAAGAAAAATGGGCAGTTATTCTGAATATCGTAACTCGTAATCAACACATTACTTAAAGTGTTTTTAAGGATATCATCGCCAAAATATTTATCCAGTACAAATTCAATATTTTTATGTGGGTATTGTGCGCAATTAAGCCAAGAAAATATTGATCTTCTCAAAAATGAAGATTTAAAAATATATGCTCCGTACTTTTGGTAAAACTCAACTAGGTCGTTGGCTGAGTATTGGGGATTTCCTCGTTCATCTTTTCTACATAATCCCGCTACAACAATTCCACCGGTTGAGGTTCCTGCCATAAGATCAAAGATTTCAGCTACCCTCTTTCTTGTTCTTTTTTCTATTTCTGCTAGAATAATGGCAGGAATGATTCCTCTAATTCCACCTCCATCAACGGATAAAATATATTTAATCATTATGAATTTAGGTAAGGGTATTAAGATTTAATTTTTCCGCCTAGAACGTGTAATTTAAACTCATCCAATTCCTCAGAAAGATTTTTTACCCTTTCCTCAAGCACTAACACTTTTTCCATTAAACCATATTCAATAAGTTTATCGTGAAATTGTACCCTTGAGTCTAACTTGGATAACCACCATATCAATGCTACGGTTTGGATTAATATGGTAATAATTACCGTAATTGGGATTTTTTGCTTTTTCATGTGAAAATATTAACTTGTTATGGATAGTTTTAGAATTTTATATACAGATTATAGAAAACTTACAGCTTTAGTGATTACTTTTTGTTATCGGCCCTCTGCTTCTGCAAGTAGCTTTATTATTTGATCGTAGGGCTTGTCTTTGTTTTGCCTTGATTCTATTACAGCTACATCTCGAGGGTTTTTTCCACTTCTATCTCTAACATCAGGATTTGCACCTCTTTCCAGTAAAAAACTCACTACTTCTAAGTGCCCTTCTAATGCAGCAAAATGTAATGCTGTCCATCTTTCATTTTCACCTAATGCACTAATGTCAGCTCCTTGGTATACTAAAAATTTAGTAACTTTCAAGCATCCTGAATCAGATGCATGATGTAATGCTGTTAATTTAGGAACTCGTGTGTTAACACTTAATAAATTTTCTACTGAAAACTTTACTACATCTAAGTTACAATTTTGAGAAGCAATGCGTAGTATCGTTTTATAATTACCTTCAGCTTTTGCCTTCATGTAGGAATAGGTAGCAATAATACATACTATTACTGTTATAAGCCACCAAAAATGCAGCTTGTTTTTTGTGTATTGACCCAATTTATCCATATTCAACATCTTTTTAATATTAAATAGATCATTTACTCATTTTTTCTTAACATTACTTACTAAAAGATGCTGACAACACAGTAAGGTAACCTGAGGTATTTAAAGTATGCTCCACTCTATTAACTATCCATTCACCATCTACCGCTTGATTAAAACCTATAAGATTAAGCTTTGCTTCTGCAAATAACTCTGGATTACCAGGCATAGTTATATCTAAAGTTTCATTGTTACGCTTCAATTGTTTCAATTTGGCATTTGCTGCACTTAGCGCTGATTCTGCATTTGGGTAAATTTCTAGCATAATATAACTTGGTTCGCCGCTACCAACTATTTCTTTAATAGTCTCACCCTTTTCATAGCTGTGCCATTTTGCTACTACTGAATTGTATTTATCGCGTACGGTAAAATGCACTTTCCAATTAATTGTGTCTTGAGGTCTAATAGTCGTTGTTCCTAAAGCTTTTCCTGTGGCTGATTTTGCCATGTTTTTTGAAATAAATAATATATACCCACCAGCTAATTTTGCCATTGCTTCACGCTCTGTTGCGATCTTTGTTAACAGACTTATATCACTTTCATCTGCCTGATTAATATGGGGTATCAATACATTCTTAAATTCCTCAGCAACTTTATGTCCATATCCATGTTTTTGGGCTATTTCTTTCACTAAGTTTTCTATGGTAATTTGATGCCATTCTTTTGATACCTTTGCTTTTAAAGATATTCTTAAATTTGTTGCATGAGCTTTTATTAGTAGGGTCTTAGGTGGGCCTTGTATCGTAACTTCATTGACTGTATATACACCCATTGGAAAGATTCCCGTTTCCTTATAACCTAGTGCTATGTTCAATTCATTTGGAATTTCTACATTTTCATTGCCATAATCAACACATACCTCTGCGACATCATCTATAGTACCAGATTCATCAGTAAGATGCACCGATATTACATGATCTTTTATTCCTTCAATGCTAAATTCAGGTTTCATTTATTCCCACACTTTTAACTTCGATTTTTTTAATTGCTCTTGTATTCTAGGTAACCTGATCTTTAATCCTGTAGGCAAAAAACTTCCATACTCTGCAAGACCAGGATTAGCCTCCAATACTATTTCTACTGCTCCAGAGCTATATCCATAGTGCTTAAAACATATGTAATCTAACATTTCATTTTCTCGGGTTATATAATGTACTGTCATACATAACTCCTTAAACTTAAGCTAAATTCAACCTTTTTTGGTAATCCACAGGGAAAATACGACGTTTGCTTTTCTTCTAACCGCACAATAACAAATCTTCCCAAAACATTCCCTAAATTGTCTACTAAGATACTTGGTTCATGATTTTTCTCAGTTTCTTTCATACTTTTTAATTGATTTAAATCATTGAGATTATGGAAATAAATTACTCCTTCTAAGTCTATATTTTCTGCACCTTGACCAATATTTTGTAATGAAGGTATTTTACCAATGCACTCAATTGTACTCCAACGATTTTCTTTACTATACCTTACACTTGTTGGAGAAAGCTTATGTTGACCAAGTGATAGCATTAGTAAATTGGTTCTATTGAATCAAATAAAACATCACGAGATTTTTCCCTTATTCTTTTTATCACTGCATCAGCAAGACTACGTACATCTTGGTTAGGTTCTGCTTTTATACTTATATTAAATGTAAAAGTTTGATTGAAAATTTTTTGTTCACACTTTTCACAGTCTTTTAAAACTTTCTCTGAATTATCTGCTACAGAACTTTTTTCTGTAATCACACTTTCAATATTCGTTCTACTATTCGAAATTCTACTAAAAGCATTATTATTCAATAAAGGATTTCCTTTACTAAAAACATTATTTTCACTAGTTGCACTGCCTATTTTTGCTTCTACTGGTTTCTCTAATGCTTTTATTGGACTATCATTAAAAAATTTTCCTATACCAGTCCAATTTTCTATAGATTTTGTAATTGATTTCCAGAGACTTGAAAAAAAGTCCTTTACCTTTTGCCAATTAGCAATTACAAGCGCTGTACCAACTGATAGTCCAGCAATAGCAGCTCCTATAGGATTGGTTAGCGTTAAAGCTTTCAGTCCCATGATTACTGCTGGAATTACTCGCGCTGATAACGAAGTTAATACTGGCAAAAGTGTTCCCTGCAAAATAGCCTTAAAAGTTAGTATTCCACCTCCAGCCAATGCAAATGCATAACCAAAACCTACCACTGCAATCTTGCCAATAATAAGAGCTGAAATTATGCTCATAACTCCTGTAGTTAAAATTGGACACTTCTCTGCGAACCAAGCTATACCTGTAGATATTGACCTCAAAATCTTACTTATCCAATTTAAAGGAGGTAGCATAACTGACCCTAAGTTCATTCCTAGCTCTGCTATTGTATTTTTGAGTAGCTGCAAATTATTTGCTGTAGTACTTGCACGGTTATTAAATTCCTTTTGCATAGATTTATTATACTTTTCTTTATCGTTCACAAAACCTATTGCTTTTTTATATTCTTCCAAACTCCCAACTATCAATGCAATATCATCTTGATATTCTTGACCGAAGAGGTTGAGAAGAATTTGAGAACGTTCCTGTCTATCTACTTTTTCTAAAATTTCAAAAAAATGAAGTAGAGCGTTTTGCCCGTTTTCAGCAACCTTTTGTGACATTTCCTCTGCAGTGATACCTATGGATTCCAATGCTGCTCTGAACTCTTTTCCCTGTCCTTCAGCAGTCTGAAGTTTACTAAGTAGAGCGTTTATTGCAGTTGCTGCTTTTTCAGGTTGTTTACCTAAACTAACGAAGGCATTTACTAAACTACTTGTCTGATTAATATCTAAACCAAATTGTTTTGCATTACCACCCACTCTAGCGAGTGCTTCAATCATATCGTTCGCCTTAGCTGCAGTATTATCTGATAGGTAATTTATAACATCACCAACTTCTTCCATCTTCTCTACTGCGATTCCATAAATGTTAGCGAGTTTGGCAATAGAATCACCAGCTTGTTCAGCAGACATGTCAAATGCTGTGGCCATTTTAGCTACTGTTGTGGTAAATTCAAGTAGCTTATCTTTGTCGATACCAAGCTGACCACCACTTGCAGCTATTTGTGCTAACTCTGCAGCTGATAATGGTATTTCACGGGATAATTTCTTCAATTTTTGAGCAAATTCTTCGGCTTCATTTGTTCCATCCTTGAAATTTACTACCTTTTTAACATCAGCCATAGCACTTTCAAAGTCAATCGCAACTTTAATTGGTGCTGCAAGTGAAAGACCTAGTCCTATAGTCTCCATTACTTGTGACCTATAATGCGCTTTTTTTGCCAAAGCATTTTGCTGTTTTTGTATTACAGATCCTAATTTACTGTATTTTCCTTTAAGTACTTCAATAGATGAACCAAGTTTAGTTTGATCCCTCACTAAAGATTTAATATCCTTTCCACTTTTCCTGATTTCTTCATTTAATGTGTGAAGTGCATCTCTCTTTTTAATATAAGCCTCTTTTGCCTTTGATGCCGATACTTTCAATTTTTCGAATTCATTTCTCAGTGCTTTGCTTGGCTCTTTTTTTTCCTTCTTCTCTTTAGCAATTGCTGCGGCTGATTCTTTTGCTTTCTTCTCCGCTTCCTTCCAATTCTTCATAGCTTCAAGGGCATCATGATTTAGTTGCTTAAATTTGGAAACAGATTTCATTGACGAATCAAGCTGCTTTATACTATCGCCCAACTTAGAAAGCTTTGCTGCACTACCTGTCATTGCATTGTTAAAACTACCATCTAACGTCGCACCTATTTTTATTGAAAGCATTGACATTTTTTTGTTACTCCTTCACTTACTTCTAACCACTTTAGAAACTCTTTTATACTCATATTAATAATTTGCTCAATTCCACTTCCTGTTGTTGAGCTAAGTTTTAAAATATTGAATCTTAACTCCTCTGTTCCAGCGGCGACAAAAAATCTTTTAGCACCTTCTGTATTTCTACATAATCTTTAATACATAAATCTTCAACTACTTCTTTTGGTACGGATGCTAGATTAGCAATTAAAGCTACTTCTTTTAAAGCTTCGCCTTCTATGCGTTCTATAGCAAGTAAATCTCTTACTTTAGGTTCACGCATCGATAATTCTGAGACAGAAATCCCGTCAATTGTTATTGGGTTATTAAGTGTTATAGTGTGCATTATCGCCTCCTTAAAAATAAAATTTCAAATATGTTTTTTATATGCCTAAAACCATCTGAAGTAGTGCCATTTGATCAACACCATTTATCTTTCTAATCATATTTTCAGCATCGATTTCTATTAATTCATTACCACCTATAGTAAGTTTATAGTAATGGACAGCTACAGTGCATTTGAGCGTTGCTTTTTCAGCAGGTTTCCAGCTACCAAAGTCAAACTCTTTAAAAATGCCTCTTAAATTGATTATTACTCCTTCAATATCATTGCTACCACTACCTTGCATTCCACCACGGAGCGTCAAAGAAACTGAATTCCCATTTATTAGACCAAATAGCCTAAACAGCTCTGTATCGTATTCAGAAAAAGTGAAATCTGCTTCAAGCTTTTCCATGCCCATATCAATATTTATTGGAATATCCATACCACCAGCTCTGTACTCTTCTGTTTTTATGGTAAGCTTCGGTAAGGTTATCTCATCTATTTTTCCTGCATAACCACGACCATCTACGAATACATTAAAATTCTTTAAAATCTTCGGTAACATCTCTTTCTCCCATTTTTATAATATTGTACCACTCACAAGATGTGACCTGAAAGTAATCTGTTCTGCTGGATATGGTGGTGTAAACTCAAAGTCAAAATACACTTTCCCGCTTGCAATATTCGCAGGCGTATTGAGTTCTGGAGTTGCATAACATTTTCCGCTAATAATCGCTCCTTGTGCTTTTAAACTTGATAGGTATGAATTCACCCCCTCAATCACATCATCTATATAAGTTTTGGTAATATT
>JAPOND010000867.1:7660-17766 GCA_028829205.1 Ithomia salapia aquinia | reverse complement strand
CCACTTTGAACCCACCAGAGATAACTTGTGTACGTCAAATGAAAGTGTCAGGAGGGCCTATTTTGACACCATACTTATCGAAATAAGTCCTTCTGTAAAGACACTACCAAGCTTAAAATTAAAGTTTCAGAGGGTTCCAAGCGCGCCCTGGTCTTAGAAGAACCACACAAAAAACTCAGCCGGTTTTCTTTATTGTGATCACTGTTTAACAGACGTCAATATTCTATAAGCAAATTACTAATAACTATAACCAGATTCTATATCTTCATATAATTGAAGAAGGTTCGCGCAAAATTTACCAATACGTCGTCTCGTTTTTAGCTCTTATTTTAAGACTCAGAAACTAACTATCCAATACAGTTTTTTTTATTTGAAAGAAAATATTAGTTAAATAAATTAGGAACATTTTTATTATTTAAGATTATTATAAATAAATCAAATGATGGCAGATGGTGTATTTGAAATGGCAATGAATGCTTACTTGAATCTTAAATAATGATAATTTAAAATCGTTTGCGTCACTTAGTTTACAAAATCGAAAACTTAAAATTTCGCATTATTTACAAGTACGAGTTCCGCCGTGGCACCATTGCTACGGAAACGAAGGATGAATGATGTGTATATGGCTTTCGTATTGCAAAAGAAAACACAGTTCGGTTTTGGTTCCAAAGATTTCGTTCTGGAAATTTCGACCTGCAGAACAAGCCCCTTGAACGGCCGGAGACCCAAGTTGGTAATAAAGAATTGAAAACTATTGTGGAAGCGGATCCATTGCAAACTACGTCGGAGTTAGCTGCAGGCTGCGATATTAGTGATAAAACTGTTTTAATTCACTTGAAGCAAATTGGGAAGATTAAAAAGATTGAAAGGTGGGTACCTCACGAATTAATTGAAGCAAACCGGCACAATAATGTAGAGATTTTAAATCGAATCATTACTAGTGATGAAAAATGGATTCTCTACGATAATCGGAAGCGCTCATCGCAATGGTTGGATCCTGGCCAGCCAGCCAAATCCTGCATCAAGCGAAAATTAACCCCAATCAAATTATTTGTAAGCGTTGGGTGGACTAGTGCCGGTATTAATTATTACAGTTTTCTCAAATCTGGCTAGACTATTACGGCTGATATCTATTATCAGTAATTGGAAACTATGATGGAAAAGATAGCTGCTAAACAACCTAGGCTGGTCAATCGCTCCGCGCCACTGCTGCTTCACGACAACGTTAGACCATACACTGCACAACAGATGGCTACCAAATTAGGAGAGTTTTAATTGGAATGTCTAAGACATCTACCGTACTCCTCGGATCTCACTCAGATTACCATTTTTTTTTAAATTTGGATAACTTCGTGCAAAAAAATCAACTCCGATGGGGCAGTCCAAATCGCCTTCAAAGATTTATTGATTCCCGTCTGACTGTTTTTTTAGTAAAGGTATCAATGAACTACCTATGAGATGGCAAAAGTGCATAGAAAAACAATGGTCTATACTTTGATTAATTACATATATCATATTAAAAAATATCCGACTTTTTGTTCCTCCTTTTACAAAACGCCAATTTCATATGCAAGCACCTAATATTTAGCTGATGTGATCGTAAATAATAATTAAAATCAATTAGAAATAAGTTTAAATACACAGCTGAGTATAAAAAATTAAATAACATTATGAACATTATTAATGTTCATAATGTTTTATTTACTTATTTTTTCACAACATGAGCAATGTTTATATATAAAACATTAATGGAAGGGTCAGTATTATGTTAATACATTCCCATAATGGTGTATTTTGAACCAGTTTACGTAAACATGTTGTTAACCAAATAAGCTGAAAAGACTATATCCGAAGCTTACTTTAATTATACCAACATCATCAGCTTTATTGTAAACGTGTTTATGGCTAGAGTGAGGAATAAGCGGTGCTTAAGGATCTCGTAAATAGGAATTAATGAACAGCAAAGTTTTGTATTATCTAGTAGTCTTGTTACTGTTAAGCTACAAAATATAGTTGATGTATATAATCTGTTATATTTTTATGAATAAAGATGTAAATTTGTATATTATTGCATAATAGTACTAACATCTAGTAATTTGATATTTTATTAATTCATGATAAAGACAATTACTTCATAGCTTAGCGTTACTTTAAATCAATGCAGTAGTTTTTTCAGGACACACTGATAAGCAGATAAACAAATATTACTTTTATGAAATAGTGTCATGCACTTGAGTTGTAGCGATTATTATTTTGTACAATATTGAAAAATATTATGATGCTTGCTTTGATTATCATGTATTATAAATTCAATTCAGATATTACTAATATTAAAACTTACATTAGTGCGAATATCATAATGTTCATCGAGATAAGAACCGAAAATAATTTTTCACGATTACAAATCACCTCTCCCGAGATTTCGAGAGAGTCTTATTGATTAGTTATATTTTTATGATTATTTAGCAGTTAGCATATTTTGCACTTCCAGCTAAGTTAATAATTAACAAAGTTGTTGATTTGATAAGCTGTGTTGAAACATTTCTTTTCCATAATAAAATGTACCTAAGAATTCGCTTTAAAATTTTAATATTTTAACCTCAATAACTTAATTTCTGCAAAACTGTTTACGCTTTCTATAACTACGATAAATAATATACAAGCAACATAAACACCCATCAACGTCTACCAACGCTCGCCATCGTTCGTAAACACCCACTAATGGTATTCACCAATTCAATGTGCGAAGCGATTGCAATACCCAAAAATTTATTGTTACTCTAAGTTATGTAAATTTTTTATCCATAAAAAACCTTCAAATTAGTTTTGTATTTTAACCTTATGTGTGCAACAAAACAGACAAACCGATAGTAATTCAATAAACTGAAACTACTTACGTGATTGACATACTCTGACATAACTTCTTAAGTTATTAACTGTTTAAATAAAATAAATACTAAACGTTTAGCCTTTTATAATATTTTACTTAAAACCGTGTCTCGGAAAAACCATTTCTTGGATAAGTGGGCACAAACATACAGATATACAGATGAACAGACAAAGTGACAAAACCTTGTTTTGGTCTCTCTTGCGTGTATAAAGATTTTTAAAATTATTTTTCATGAACATTGTGAAATATATATTGCAAGCTGTCTTACAGTATAATCCAAATATTAAATTAAACATTATCTTAACAATTATAGTTAAGAATAAACAGGAAGTAACAAAAGAACATTCAAATTTTTAAAGTATTTATTATTGTAAATTCCTACAAATTATAGCTGTCGTTACGACGTGAAAACAATCACGACTGATGATCCAAACTCCGTTATGCAAATCTTAGCTGTGCTTCTATTTATTGAATGTTTTGCGTCTGTCTTGAGTTGTTACAATTTTGATTTATTTGTAATGCTTTACTTACATTTTATAGGTCAGTTTTATAATACAACTTATTAAAAAAGTCTTAAATATTTTTCCACTGTGATCATATCAACAAGTAAAAATAGTCTTGTCAAACTGGACGTACTTAATAAAATTGTTGTTGTAGATCGTAAATCTTAATAGCTGCCTCGTGATTTTTCACAGATGATGTATCGATATTGTCTCTATAACAACAAATACTAAAAGTAGAATATTTTTTTAATGACACGACAAAAAATCGGTTTGTTGTATTGGGCCCGCGCACTACAACAAAATATATTCAACTGCCTTAAACAGAAAATATTGTGTTTTTAAAGTGTTTTGTAATGTTTGAAAGCTACAAACATTTTTACAGTTTAATTACTAAGGGGTTAAATTTCACAAATTAAATTATTGATTCTTATTCCAGATGCCGCATCGAAGTTTCGTATTAAACGGATATACTCGTACGTTGTTTGTCCAAACATTCATTAATTTACTTCGTCCATAAATAAAATGATGACAATTGCTAAACTTTAACTTCTGGTGCAGCCAGAAGTTAAACCCATAGGTTTTTTGTTAAGAAATATTTTAACCTTTAATACTATCGTATAATTTTACATGAATATATATGAAAATATTTTAAAATTTTAATTACTAAACTAATTTAGTTTTATTTATATCTTCTTGATAGACTCATAAACTTAATATGCCTATAAATTTAATTATGACCTGACAGGTTTTAAAAACTTAAAGAAAGTTCTAAAAGAGTAAGCCAACGTACAATGCTATTTGTGTAATTTATCTATGTAATTGGGAAGTTACCAGTCAAATCTAATATTTACACCTGTTCCTCCCCTGAGCCGGTCAGCTTTAAGGCAGTCAGATGAACTGTACTCAATTAGTAGTAATAATTAAACACGTCCTAAAAGTTTCCTCATCTATTTTGCAATTAATTTTATTCTACTAAGTAAGTAATGATACATCATTGTTTTGTCTATCTGATTAAAAGAATTAAAATATATTTGAAATGATTATTGAATAAGTTATACCCCTATTTACATAAGAAAATATTTTATAAAGTATGATCATATGTAATAGGTACATGAAAATACATGTTATGGAGACTTTTCTAGAGAGATTATCTATTGTTTAGATATTGTGTAGATTATAGACTGTTTAACTTGTTTTAATCAGTAAATAAAACTTTATTTTAATTGCAATCTGTTACTGCCGCCACTTGATGGTAAATAATAAAAATAAGTTTCTTAATATAATTTGTGTAAAATAATTTTATTTGAAATTATTAAAAAAAGGTAACACAAATTAAAATATTTATCAATATTTTGAGGTATATAATATAGAAATTCATTTATTATATTAATACACAAACACACATATATTAATACATCTATAATAATAATCTTATTGGACACATCACTATTTATACATTAAAAATTACCCTGACTCCTGCACTAACAGTAACGTGTTACAGAAGCTAGTATCCTCCCACATGAATAATGATGAATAAAGATAAGGAACATCTAATGCAGCTAAGTTATATAAACAAATGTTCATTTATAATATAAAAGTCAATCGATTTAACGGCACACTGCGTGAAGTGTCGAAATCAACCAACTCTGTTTTGTTTAGCTTGTTCTCCGTACACCAATACCAACACCCACTAACGTCTACCAACGTCCACCAACATCCACTAAAGTATTTAAACGTCCACGTACAACTACTAACACTCGCTAAAAACAAACGCACACCAACGTCTACCAAAGCCCACTAACGAACACCAACGCTCACCAACGTCCACCGAAATTCACCCACAATGCCCGCCATCAAATATAACATATTTTATTTGGTACATATTGCATGGAAGTCATTCTCAGGTGTACTTGCTTGTTATTCATCACAACCAAATGTAAGATAAATAAATGCAAATTAGATTAACAAAAGATTGTTATTACATAAAACTAAGGGCCAATTAGATTAAAATTCAAAAGCTTCAGAATAATACTGTAGTATTAGTACAGTATATAAAAATACAGTACATAAATATTAGAATAGTGTTTTAAATATAAGTGTAAATTGATATCTAAACGCCAGTCATCGTAAATATAGTCATTGAATATTAATATATTTTCGAATTTAAAGTCTAATATTTTGATTGTTTTATCAGGTAATAGATTACTATTACCTGATAAAACAATAAAAATATTAGACTTTTTTAAATTTAATTAGAGAAATTATTCTCTGAAAGTTTGTGTTATCTTGATTTCCTCTGTTTGTTGAACCACTAATTAAAACATAATAATCGTTTAACTTGAAACTACATGAATTGTTTATTCACAGTGCTTTGTAATCGAATCATTTACATATGTATATATTACATTACAATATTTATAACATAACAGATATTTTGCGTTCGACTTGATGTTTGCATTAAATGAACATATTGGTGTCTTTACTAAATAAACATTTATGATCTTTGACCTAATCGTGGAGCTGCATCTCGACATTAGAAGCATTTTAAAACAACTAGTCAATCTTCGGTTATACGAATAGTTATAGGGAGAGGAAACTTTACTGTTCAAAGGTTAAAGTTTGTACAAAAGCTACATTGCCTTTAAAGCTAGGCAAAACTTTTAAAAGTCTAAATTATTCCCTACAAAAGTGTTTTTTGTATTATTTTACAATGTATTCTGTAATTTTTTTCTGTTATATATTCATATTAACATATATGCTATACAAAAGTGTTTACTAAATTCTTTATTTAATAATTACTCCATATACGAATACAATAAAAATCTGTTATAAAATGGCTTATTCTCAATTAATTTATCGTAAGTCTTTATTAGTTGACATAATTCATTGAATTCATTTAATTTATTTTCTTCGAAAATTTTCATAAACCCTTGAGATATACTCCAGTCTCTGGACAAGAAGTAGATGCCTGGGTCTCATTAACTCTTATCACACATCTCTTGTACTTCCGAAGCGACACTTCTTTCAGGGTGTTTATTTTAAGGAAAACTGTAAAACTCTGTCCTAATCTCATCGGATGAATTTATTTATTTAATTTAAAAAGTTAGTAAGGTAAAATTATATTTTTGTATTTTATAAAATAGGCCTGTTAAGGCTTTTTGAGGCCTTTTAAATATAGTTTAACACATTGCTATTATTTACATATTTTGATTTTCCCAAAAAAAAAACTTTTTCATTAAATTAGTTCTATCTTCGAGTTATTATAGACTTTAAAGAAAATGTGTAAATGAATTTAACTTATTAGATATCACAACTCTTTGAAACTAAAAGAAGTTTTTAAAATGTAAGTTTAATAATTTGTAAAGCAGATTTTAGTCTTCGGTAAAGTACGTGTATTTACTTTAAGTAGGAGCGTAAAATCAATCAGAAATGCATTAAACATTAGGGTGCTTTGAAGGCGAGTAAGTTATGACGCTATGTAGGTTACTGCAACTCTATGTTAATATCGTATCTCGCTTAGTTAATGCTTTTCTTGACATCTACGACTTCAATTAAACGAAATGTTTGAAACGTTTATATAGGTATTAATTCTCTAAATTAACATGACTTTATATTGATGACTAACTGGTAAGCAAATTACTTTCTAAATAAATTTCTTAATAAATTAAATTATATTTTTAGTGTTTTTTAATTTATTTTTAGTGTTTTTTTGTTTATACTAACGACATTAAACGTTGTTCTAAATGGGTTCGATATATTTATAGTTAGTTAGTATATAATTAGTTAATTTAATTGCGTCTTTGTAACATCGTGTCACAATTTAATAATTTTCACACCAATCAAAATTTAATAATTGTTAAACAAAACTGCAACGTTTGTGACAGATATTGATGACAAGACGGTATGTATGATTGTAGCATGACGTCGTCTATTCTGTGGTCAGTGTTGAATAAAATAGAATATGTTTCTAATGAATATTTATCAATGCCAAGAAAAGCATCAAAAGTGAATTTGACCGTTTATAAAAACACTAGCGGACCTAGTGAACTTCGTTTTACTTTACAGTTAATAAATGAGTAGATTTAAGATTTTAAAATAATATAAAGTTATTAAGTATTTCTCTTTATTATATTAGTATAATAAAATATATGGAAATTAGTAGGAAGAGACGATGTGATATCAGATGCAAAAATAAATAAAGCAGATGGTTTTCCGACTCGTGAATATGCCACGTACAGTGGCCAGGAGAAAAACATGTATTTTCTTGATGTAGAAACCCAAAATTTAAAAATTAGCCTTGTGTTATATTAATCATGATGATTATGATCGTGAGGTTGGGATCGGAATGTTTACAGTAAGAACGTTACGAACGTTACGTTAGGTTCTTATGTCCTTAAAGTATCGTCGCCATCACATGGTACACTATGTGTTCACATGGTACACCAGCTAGGTTATCAGCAAAGGTGTTCTGTTGGATAGTTTTGATTAAGTTTGCACTAAAAATATCGTTAATCTGGTGTTTCTGGTGGTGTTGGTGGTGAAGCTATTGTTCTCCAAAGCTTGTCAGAATGAATGTGAACTGTTGCATTTATTATAAATTATTTTTAATAAAATATCGTATTTTGATACCCTATGTCCTGCTGCAGACGACCATAAATCCAAAAACACAAATATCATAAAAATCGGTCCAGCCCTTCTCGAGCTATAAATAGTGTAACTAACACAACTTTCTTTTATGTATATAGATTTAACAATAACATATTAAATGTTGACAATACTTATATAAAAGAAAAAGAAGCATTGAAATTGAAAGCTGTATTCACTTCTATGATTATGTTTAAAGATAGAAAACATACGTCTTTACTGTTGCCAGTACGGTAAGGATATATTTATACTGGATTTATTTTATTCGTACGGTAATAAGAGTAACTAAACAAAGACTTTCACTACTGAAACTACTATAATATCCATGAAGTATATGATATACCTACTTACACCAATCACTAGAAAATTCATGAAAAATTCAAAGTTTTAGAATATGGCGTGCCTTAATACGAGCGTACGTATGTTCTTCTGTCACATAAAACGAAGCTGGAAACTGCTTGTATCTAATAAACACACTTTTACCCAAAAAACTTTTTTTAATATCATCTTTGATTAATTGGGACTAAATGTATTTAAATCCACTGTGTATTTTAATCCTATTAGCTGTAATTGTTTTCTTTTAAGTGGCTGTTATACTGAAATTTTCTTGCATTGATCCGCCATTTCGCTTTAATATCTGAATACAGGTTGTTTATTTTTTATTCTCTGATTGTAGACGCGAATTACGTTTGCGACGGACAGAGGATTGAAAAAAAACCGAAATGATTTAAGAAAATAACTTTAATTAAATTTAAACTTATTACAAATTAACCCTATGAACGATGATTCCACCTCGATGTGGGAATATGGAATGATCGTTCTTACAAATAATATTAATTATTAAAAGTCATGGGAATACAATGTAAATGCTTAATCGACAAATTACTTTATTGAATATAATATTACAGAAACTCAACGTGCGCGGTTTCCATATCGTAGTTCTATGTAACTCGCGTAAAAACTATACCATTTCTAAACCATTATATACATAATGTAGTCAAATACGAAAATATATATACATTTTTAATATACTATTGTTATTGCATATGCCATATACCATATTATTATATAAACTATATTTTCGTACTACAAAACAACAAAGAAAGCTAATATATTTTCATATAAAAAATAATATAACAACTTTCCTTTAAGGAATTATATTGGTTCCGTCCTAACAACGCATTTAAAACGATAAAACCTATATTTAAAATATGTTTAATACATAAGTCGTAATTAAAAAAACATATTATTAAGATTTCTTATGACTATGTAAAAGCTTTTGGTGTTAAACACATTCAAAAAAACTTTTTGCAAGAATGATATTGAATGCGGCAATAAACGAAACTTTTGAATACTTTCACGACAACTTCTAAGTAGCATAAACTAACGACCATATAAGGCCGATTGCTTTCTTAAAGTTATCGCATTTGTATCCCGGAGGAATTGTAACTACTTCATTGTGACGAAGTTTTAAATACCGTGTTCATTTCTATTGAGTTAGAACAAACAACCTATCAATATTATAACAGTATTTTTTTTACGAAGCAACAATCAAATGAATTTTGGATAGATAAAAGTTATTCATAACTGAGTAATTTGTTAGGTATAAAGAATTCATAATATATTTTTACGTATTTTTTTTAATAAATTTCCACAAATGACTCCATACTAGTATCTCTTGAATTTATTACGAATTAGTATCGGACAAAAAATATGTGAGATTGCACTCGAAGTTAGATCTAAAATTAAAGTCCCATGTTTCATTATATTTCTTTCAGTTACATTATATTTCTATGATCGTCCAACTGCGTAGTGCATATTTTTGTAACGAAAGTTAAGTTTGTCCTTAGTCAAGAACCAAGCTAATAAAACAAAGTTCTATTATGCATGCATTATCATTCCGATTTCGTCCCCTGGATGCACTTTAACACTCGACAAACCTCAGTTCGCCCTAGTTTAGTGGCTAGTTGAGGTTAATAAAACTCGAATTGCCTAAAACCACTTTTGTAATATATTATTAACTAGCTGTACCAGCGACTTCGTCCGCGTAGAATTTAAAGAAAAGTAAA
>JAPOND010000788.1:2055066-2065295 GCA_028829205.1 Ithomia salapia aquinia | reverse complement strand
CGCAATTTGTTGTTGAAGAGGCTAAGAAACGAAAGACTAAACCATCTAATTACCTAGAAGAAAGTGTTTATCTTAATGATGATGATGACGAATGTAAAAGAAAGAAACCAAAAGGACGCATTTTAAATCCCAAAGTGTTACCGTTTGTGCCTACCGCTTCTATATCAAATAGTGGTTATACAACTAATTTTAAAGTTAACATTGTTCCGAAAGAAACTAAATTCGTTGCTCAGTCGAACTCCATAGGTAATTTTAAAGATGATTACTTGTATAACAAAAAAATTAAAAGACAAGGTACTTATGAATTGTATAAAAGAAATAGAAACCTTAAAATATCAAAATTT
Organism: Ithomia salapia aquinia; assembly: GCA_028829205.1. Classification (NCBI taxonomy): domain Eukaryota; kingdom Metazoa; phylum Arthropoda; class Insecta; order Lepidoptera; family Nymphalidae; genus Ithomia; species Ithomia salapia. The sequence goes on along the minus strand of JAPOND010000788.1, from coordinate 2,064,951 downwards.
TAAATTTGTCTTACAATAGCAATACAAACTTTATTCCGCCTTAACTGATAACGGATAATGATATCATAATAACAACATGTACCATCTTTAAATTTATTAAAAATAGACAAACAACTGAACAACAGCATAGATATAAACAATTGTTTTAGATACAAATCTCTGCAATCATATTTTATACATAAGATGGAGAAATAATTATAAATCTTATCCGTTTCTACATTTGTTTACTCAGATTTAATAATAATTGATTAAAATATAAAAATTGGTGAGGTGTCACCTATTTTTGTTGTATTTTTTTACGAACTAGCCATTTCTAGTGAGATTGTTTGTGCCTGTACACGAATTTTAGATATGTTAAGGTTGTTATAGGAAATTGTGTTTTCTTGTATTCTGTTTTGTTTTAAATATAGTTAAGGTTTTGATTACTCATAATGTTATAATATGACATGTTATATTTAAAATCGCCGCGTAATTCTAGAGGGCGCTGGTGTAAATGTTATAATTGTATTCCGTGTGCCTTGTTTTCAATTATTTTGCATTCCCTCTTTATTATTATAGTGTTTATCCTAATAAATATGTTCTTTTGCAACCCTAAATTATTTCTAAAACACCACATTTAGAAATATGTTTCCAAGAACTGGAGAATTACTTCCCGCCTTATCGTGCCGGTGTAAACAAACCGCCATGTTGTCGAGAGTAGACAAGTCACGGCAAATGGTAAGTTAGTCTATTTATGTATTTACAGGACTTCTATGTTACAAATTGGTTTTTATAAATAGTAATTTATTTTTTAAAACAGATCTATAACATAAAATACTTGCCTAACCCTTTAAAACTTTTAACATACACGATATAAGTAGGTCAACAAGCGTGACGTCAATATACGTCGTACAGTGAGCCAATAGCGTCACTGGATTGTCAGTCACGTGGTCTAAGTTCTCCAATAGCAAAACAAACCATTCTTTGTGTACTTTTTCACATAATAGCAAAACAGAGTGTAGTCTATGGAGTGAGTGGTGTTATATTTGTCAATTTCATGACGCTAAAAACGTAAATGTGTGAAATTCAGGATTATTCTATTGAGCATAAGGATATTTATTTGAATAAATATTCGGTAAGTACTGTTTTAAGTGTATATATATGATTTTATGTGTTTAAATAGCTTAACATGGGCCATGAGAAAGTAACAGACTTGTGTCCCGCTCTTTTTAATGTCATTCATTCATTACGGGTATTATTACACTACATTATCTTATAAAGAATTATAAATTTGTATGATTTAAACGCTTAGGTGTAGCAAATTTACAATAATTTGTAAGTTACTAAATTATTAGTGTCGAAAATGGCGGGAAATCATTTTGCTCTGTTACGTAGTATGTTTCATTGAAACCATTACGTGTATGCCTGTACGAACCAAATTACATTTATTTTATAGCTATATGGTAACTTTCCATTACATTTTGAGTGGTATTATCATAATTATACCAATAATAATACAAATGTAAACACGCGGTTTAGTATTATTTGTAACGGACAAAATGATTTGTAGACCGTCTCTTTCCCTCATACCCATTGACTATTTGTATGAGTAAGGCGGAAGATCGTTTTTAATATTATTATTTTCGTAATGGTATTTTAGAGATAAATACATTAAAAACACGATTTGCTTGTAGTCGAATATGCTGTAACTTAATTATACCTTGGATACATACGTTCATTAAGAAGTAACTTACATTTTTAATGACTTATATTTATTAAAACGGCGCCAACTCGCCGTCAATGAACTACGTTTGTGAGTTGTATTGTAAAGTACTATTATTAGTTCCTATATGCAATACGGCATTCGTCAACTTTATGCATGCGAACAATTTTATTGGGACTTATTTTTATTATTCTGTTTACATGTTGAAAGGTTTAATTAGTAATAATTTTTTTGACAAATATCTTTAATTAGCTAAAGATACCTTATGCCAATTGTATTGAATTATTTACATTGAATACTATTAAAATGTACGTAAGAAAGTAACTTATACACTTTAGTTTGGCTTATATTAAATTATTATCAAATGTTTTCTATCGGATTAGTTTCTTGTCTACGAAGTAGTAATGCGGTTCCCACGGCCGGTTCCGAACGAGAATTTCAAAACGTTTAACAATGAGTGCACCTTGTCAATGTAGTTGTGTGCTGTATGCTACCACAGAGTGAAGAAATGCAGCAGGGTATATTATTAATTTCAGTTATAAAACTCATTGTTTTGTTTTGCAAAATACTCCAGCCTCCTAATATGTATCGAAATCAATGATATTTTGCAAAACTAAATGTAAAGTATACTTTGTAATAATAAATAATGAAATGTTTGTTAAATTATTAATAATTGTGACTTTAAAGTTCACATCCCTAAATATTATACTTGTTTTCACGATCCAACTGATTATTACTTAGTCTGTGTAAAGCGCATTTACGAGAAGGGACTGGCTGCAACCTGTTGTTGTGTGCGTAAGTTCTGCCTGTGTGTGTATTGGATATACGAACTTGCACACACCTGTGGTATACTCCGTCAGCCGTTACACTCTCCCCTAATGTTAACGGTTGGTTCGAAGTAAGCGAAAACAAAGTTTCTTCCTATTTGATTACCAAACAATAATAATTAATGAGCTTAAAAGTTTTATCTTTTTTTAAAACAAAAATTCATATTCAGATTTTCAAAATGATTTATGTATTACAATTTTATCTAAAATTTATCCTTAATTAAAACGTTAAAATACCACTGAATTGCATCCTTACTACAACCTATAAAGTTAACGACAAATGAATTTACAATATGTGAAGAACTGCACTTATGCTCGGTTAAAAATGGGTCAAGTGTGAGTTGAACTCGCCCAACGTGGTTCTGGGTTCAACGATGTACTTATCTTACTAGTCTGAGCCTAGGTAAATGAACCTAGAAATGATTGTGGCCTACGCTTTGTTTGTTCATTCCATTCAATCTAGTTTCACTAATATTGTTACAATTGTCGGCTATAGTCAATAGTGTATCAGTTTAACTTTCATTGAGCTAACTTTTTGATACTTAAAATATGATATACTTATAATAGATTTCAAGTATTTTTATTAACTTCATATACTGTTCTCTTTAGCACAAACAGATCAATGTTTGTTTGCTCATATCATATATTGGAAAAATATAAAGAATATTAATTGTAAGTCGACCTTATGATAAAGTTAAGGCAATAATACTTATTACACAGAGGACATTGGCCCGAAACAGCAGGTGTTATCATTCAACAAATCGTGAACAAACAAAATTTTGTAAAATACCTACTTATTATTTGAAAATTTTGAATTCATAATTCGAATTATTATTTTATTAAATTTATATTCCGTAGCAATGAATGACTAAAAATAATTTGTATAAATTTAAGTTTAATAAATGTGTAACAGGGAGGTCCAGACGAAAAGTAATATATAAAAGTTCACTTAGGGAATATTTTAGTTTCCCTCCCTTTTAAACAGAAAGTAGACGGAGGGGAGAATCCGCCGAGCGACCAATCGATACAGAACCCCTCCTCTTATGCGCGCGCATCGTGGAAACTCGTCGGAATTATTTTCGCGCCAACCAACTTTTTCCGCTTAGTTTTCCCGTCTGTATAGTTTCGTAAAATTCATAAAATATTACGTTCTATAAATCTCCTCGATCAAAACTTTTTTTTCATAATCTGTTGATTACATTATAGACTTCAGATCGTGTTTCATTCTACATTCTAAATTCCGTCCAAGGTCACAAGTAATTATAGATCATATTTCTTTTTAATTTATTTATGTAGGTATAACGTAAATATACGTTTGTTGTATCAGCTAATATTTATTTATTAAGAATAAATATTTTGTTTTTTTTTTTGTTATTAGACCTTTGTAGGGTGCTAACTAGGGTTGCCACATTTTTTTAAAGGAATAAAGTTTTTTCAATCCGTGGTTAAATATAGTAAAGTAGCAATTCAGGAAAATTTACAGTACTCTTATTTTGATTAAGTTTTCCAATTTAAATACATACCTAGATTATTTAGAATAAGTCATCCTGGTTTTATTTTTTAAAATAATTATGGAAATCTAAGCCAGAGTTAGCTCAATATTAACATTAACAATATTTTTTTTTATAAAATTAATCGATGCTCTATTTTTATTACGCTGCGATGTACCTTCCCAGTAAATACAAAAAACGGCACAATTGACTTAGTTTTTCTTTCTACATATTAAATTATTTTTCTATAATATAAAGTACGCGCGGCAACCCTTGTGCTAACCCACAATCAAGTAAAATAAATAATGCATATTCCCTATTAAGTATGTACTATGTAGGTTCATAAAACGATGATACACGTAATATTAGTATAGTAATATTCTTTATTTTACGATGTATGTACCTTCACTAAAAAGTATCAAGATTTACTTGAGCTTCAAAGCTAGCTTCGGAATATCGGAAAAGGAAGTAGAAAATTGTATTGAAATCAATTTAATTACACTTATCAAAAGATAATCACGCACGTGGTACATTCTTTCCGATTTTCGTGATAATTGCGAAGAGCGTAGACTTAAGGCAAATTATACTAGCAGAATACGAGTTCAAGGCGACCGCGCGCGGTCAGGTTCGAGGACACGCGGCCCCTCACGATCCACGGCGCCTCTGTTGCCCTCAACTGCCATTTTTATTATAAATGTTACGAAAAAAGCAAATTTAAAACAATGCACAAACTTGGTAGTTGTCACACACAAGTGGTACATGTAAGGTCTGTATTGTATAAGAAAAGGCATATTAAAAAAAAATACCGTTCTTGAATGCCCCTTTTCGTTCTACCTGCGGCAATATGGCATCCCTTTCTCAAGGATCGAAACTTTAGTTGCTTTTAATTTTAGAACACATAAATAAAGTTTTAAACCAGCCAGTTATTTAAATAACAATCTAAAACCATTCAAATTCATTCAATCTTTAAACTAGTTTAAAAATATATTTTTTAATTAATTAATATTCTACTATGGATGTTAAAAATATACATAAAGTATTTTTTTATATAAATATATTTGAATAGTTCCTATTTCATATCGCACGTACACATGAACTCTCAGTAATAAAGATTGAGTTCATGGTCCTCTGCGGCATGACTCTCAGCCGCTCGCGAGACGGATCTACAGACGTTTTCGGCTTGAAATATTTAACTTATGATGTGAATAACGCTCATGGCTCTATTCAACATTTTTAAAACTTTTTAGCTGTTACGTTGTATTTATTCTTCGTGTATTGTGTGATTTTAACTTTGAAAAATAATTTATTATTTTTTTTATGTGAAGGGAGAAAGTTTACAGTTCTTTTAATATTATATTCAATGGCCATTCTCTGGGGAATCTGATAATAATAGTACATAGTCAGTTTTGGTACTGACAGTTTACTTTAGCACGCTTACATTGGCTGAAAGGGCGCGGTATGGTGGCTGCGATGTCATTAGGGGTCGATTCACCCTCTTTCGATCTTTATAGCTATCTCCTTCTGCCACCCCATTTTGAACCTCTCTTTCTGTCGTTTAATATATTTTATTAAATACATATATAGTCATCTGTATCGATAGATAGTCCATGACTTAGAGCAGGTAGAAATATAACATTTTTAACTTTAAAGTTCTGCGATAGAGATTACTAAATGATTAAAAAACTCTAAACCATGATTCTGATTGGCTGAAGATATCATACGCACGTTTTGCCCTTATCTGTCAGTGCACTCGATTCGCATTAAGAATGTTTTGTATATTTGTACTATACCCAGGTCAATAATATTTTTTATATAATATGTTTACATCAAAAATTAAATCAAGGGCGTTATAATACATATTCTAATTGTATCAGTTATCAAAAAGGCTTTATATTACTTATAAATATATCTTTTAGTATATAATTTTATCAATTATAAACGGATATATAAATCTTTAAAACTCCATACCCGACTGGTAGGTACATGACCTCGTCTACGCCATGACGTAAAATCGTAACTTAAGTGCTTCTCAACTTTTTAATAAATCATTGCTTGTGTCAATATTATCTGTATTGCGTTGAAATATTCAAAACAAATATAAATTAGGTAAGCAAATTATATGTTTGCTATTTTCCTTCATGAATTTACTTTAAAATTAATATAAGTAACAATAATACTATTATTTAGCTACTAAGGTAAAATATAATATTAGTAGTTGCAATGATTTTTAAAGTATTTAGATTAGATTCAATATTTTAAAATTGGTTACAAAAATATAGGCATATAGGTGGCTAAATAACATCGCAACAAAAAAGAATTTCGTAATGTATCTCAATTCTCAAGGCGACTACACAAAGAATTTTATTATTAAATCTCGAAAAAATCCTAGCAAAAGTAATTTATAAACTTTTAACAAATGAATAAGCTTGTAACAGAAGATAAGATAGATGAAGCAGCTGTCGTTCCCATACCTTCCCATGAACTGAGTTTCATGCTCTGCTACCTTTATTACTTGACTAGTCATTCCCTTGTTTTTTACTTATTGTTCACTTCTTCGAAACGACACAAAAGATAAAACAATTATGGAACGCTACAAATATAGTCGTTTTGTTCAGCCATTATGTTGTAGTAATTTACTAGACAACGCAGTTTTAAATGTCTCAAAATTTAAAGATACTGATACTTGTTATACTTGTAATAATACTTAGTATAACAAAATATTAATAAATTTAAACATTATCAATGAAATAACATCTTCCGGTCGGAAGAAGAAAATTAATTCTATATTTATAGTTTAATGAGCTCGCGGTCACGAAGCAAGTTATAAATAACTACGTCTGGACAAAAAATATCGTCCCGAAACTTGGAAGCCTTCCGATGTTCTCGAGGTGAAGGTTTTTTGTTCCCATAGTAGGTAAAGCCGAACCATAGTGTCGGTGTCTCGGTTCCAAGAAAATACTTGTTGGCGTAGGTCTTACATAAAAATAAAACAGCAAAAAAAAAATAGCAGTCTTATATCAGTTAATTCATACATTTTTTAATTTTTGTAGAGTTATTCATACAATCCAAACTATTTTTAAAATACACACTTTGTAAAAGTTATTAAGACTTGAAACTGTGGAAGCGAGAAAGGATTATAAATATTATCTCTCTCTCACTCCTAGGGCATCGCATACCAAGACACAAAAACAGGTTCCACTACAGTAGTGGAATTTATTCCTGTCTTCGTTTCGTCACGAAAAAATGTTTACTATTTATGAAACAAGAATGGCGCGAAAACTTTTTAACTGAAAACGTAATGCTTACCAAAATTTTATTTGTATTTAGAATGTATTTTAGTCTTTTTTTTGTTCTAGGCGTGCTTAGACATGGATTTGTACATCACCGACTCGCTCCAGGACATGCTGGACATGGACATCAAAAATGAAATAGCTACAGATCTGAGCAGCATAACAGATTTTTCTGTTAGTATATACATACATACTTTGCTAGTACATCAAAGAAACTAAAGTAAAAATTACATTCGGAACTATTTATGTTACAGGACTCACTAGGATTAAATTTCTCCGAAATGCCGCCGTTATTAGACATGGAAACAGACAATTCTGTAACATGGCTTAATAATTCATCCTCAAGTTTTGTACACAATCTTGATTTATACGGATCGGAAGCAAACGCTGTTATGGTTAATCCGAATTCCGTCATGCCGTCGACGTTCGCAGAAACTCCAGTTAAAAATATTGTAAAGGAAGAGGCTTCCCATCTATTGCTTACATCAGCTGCCAATAATGATCTCAATAATAGTACATCGTTATCAAGCCCTAAGGAAGAAAAAAGTCATTTAACTTTTTCTCCGAATGCTATTAAGGTTTCCAAAGTACACGACTCAGAAGAGACAAAAACGAAAAAACCTTTGGAAGAGGCGACTCAAATGGTCATTTATGTACGAAAGCAAGACAAGACCGTAGTAAAGGACTTATTAAAAGATTTAGATTCTAATAAAACTAAAACATCTATAACGCCCACCGTTCGAATAAAATCAAGTCAACATGAAATATTGAAAATTAATAATAAGAACTGCTCTGTTTTAAATACAAGCCAAAAATTAACGCAATCATTAGGAACTAAAACTATTATATCTGGTAATATACATATTTTGGACGCCCAGCAGTCTAGGACAATTTTAGCAAATGGTAACAAACAGGCGACTATTTTAATTGATAACTCATCGCTAAACAACAGACAACTAATTAAGACTTCAGTGGCCGGGGCATTCGCAGTTGATACAAGCCAACCCAAATATGTAAATAATTCAAGTAAAGCAGTCACGGGAGATTTTCCCAAGCCTGCCTACTCCTACTCGTGTTTAATAGCAATGGCTCTAAAAAATTCTAGAACAGGCAGTTTACCAGTTTCAGAGATTTATAATTTTATGTGGTAAGTTGCATTAACTAAACATTTTTGAGTTTCTAATTGTTTCTATGTGTTAATCGTTTTTTATTATTTTTAGTCAACATTTTCCGTATTTTAAAACGGCGCCAAACGGCTGGAAGAATTCTGTTCGGCATAATCTTAGTTTAAATAAATGTTTTGAGAAAATAGAAAAACCTTCAACAAATGGCAGTCAAAGAAAAGGTATTTACAACTTTAAATAGTGAATATTTTAAATAATATACTATTAATCACATCATCACATTAACTTCATTTTATGTATCGATGTTACAGGTTGCTTGTGGGCCATGAATCCATCAAAAGTTGGTAAAATGGACGAGGAAGTTCAAAAATGGTCTAGAAAAGATCCTCAAGCTATCAAGAAAGCCATGATTTATCCAGGTAATATTTTATTTTAATTTATTTTAACCTTTCCATAAATCAAATAATGTTAGTTTTTATAAAACTTTTCTATATTCTAAATCGGCAACCATAATGAACATGGTGTTTCATTAATTTTCAGAAACGCTCGAGGCGTTAGAGCGCGGCGAGATGAAGTACAGCGGGTTCGGGAGCGACAACGACGGGGATGATGACGCGGACGGAGAACACGACATAGAGATGGACGCAGAGCTGGAGATAGACCCCGAGGTCAAGGAGGAGGGAGACGACGACGCAGCTGCAGAGGTACCAGTATATCTGTAATAGGAGGGACGTTGAGGGACTCGAATGACAGGAAATAGTGGGGGAAAAAGGAAATAATAAAATTTGTATTGAATTAATTAGGCGTGTTTTGCTTTATCGTTATCGAATATGATAAGTCCTTAAATATGATCCTCGTTAACTTGAAGGATCTTAGATTTGAAAACATTGTCATAAAAGTTATAAAATAGCTTTAAATACAGATATTTTCTTGTCGATGACATTTAAAAGCCAACAACTTTCCTTAATGTGAAATAAAAAGAGACACTTCCGAGTGCTGAGAAGTATAATAACATTATTTGATTGATCATAAGTATATGAAACATCATATAATTATATATAAACTACACATTAAAACATAAATTCATTATTAAAATTATACCTGATCTAACTTAACTGCACCGGTCACATTAATAACTTTTTGTTTAAGAATTAAAATATACGAAAATACTTGTTTTCGATACATCGTGTGGGATAAGTAGTTGACATTGAACAAAAATGTGCATTCACATAACGTCTGTGAGTGACCCCTCGAGAATGCAAAATAAATGACGTACAATGTCAAGGAAAAATATCAACACTAAAAGTTGATTTTAAATATTATTGTCCATCCAGACAAAGAGCTCATTATTTTTTTTATTTGTCCTAATTAACTTATAATATTCATAATAATATTTGCACTGCGTGTAGTAATACAATGCCATAAAAACTTTTTATTTTAAATATGAGCAAA
>JAPOND010000788.1:1826364-1838409 GCA_028829205.1 Ithomia salapia aquinia | reverse complement strand
ACTCCTTATATTTTTGAATATAAGGAGTATTTAGTTAAATATGGCAGATTAATAAAAAGGGAGATAACATTGTAGATTGTCATCTTCTCTTATGTTTTAAAAATCCATTGTATGTGAGTGCTAAAAATTATTGAAGCAATAATAAAAAGGAACTAAATACATTTTAGTTTTATCTCCAATTTGAATAATCGTATATTTGCCCTTAGGACCTCATAATTTTGACTATTTTCTTTATTTCACATAGGATTTGATTTACAAGCTTGTTGACAAATTATTATGAATAATATGTTGGTTACTGTGCATATAATAATATCTATTAAATTATATTTTTTGCTGTAGATTCTCACTAAGTTATTAATATCAGAAGCATTTATAGTCTCTAAGTAAGTATACATTTTTTGTTTTTAATAATAAAAACATTATTATATAAGTATTCCTAGACAAATAAAACAGATTCAACCTAGAATGTGAATTTTATATAAAGAGAATATATCTAAAAGCTTATTATGATTAATTTAAATGTCGGAATTAAATAATTTATTATTCATAACATGTATTTACGTTTCCTGTAAATGCAGGATGTGGGATTACATACAAACGTCAAACTTACCGACAGCCAATTTAGGGGATTTCGATGGTATCCACATCGTATTATCTACAGCTCCCAAATCACAATAATAAACGAATATAATACTAAATCATTGTTTTATGATAGAAATATTAAAGGTGCATATAGTAAAATTATAAAAGAGACCAAATAGCTATTGTTTTTGCCTTTGGCCTTCGGAAAGGTTTTAACTTTATAATGGTTCACTGATTTAGAGCCAAGGTATTTGAGACATCCTTGTTTGACACTTAAGTTTATTCTGAAATAATGTCCAAAATATAGTGTAGTGATAATTCATCATTATCAAAAATTAAACTAAATTATGCTTTTTTTGTAAATTACATTAATTGTAAGAAAAAATACTTATTAAAATTTATAATAGTGTTTTATCCTAATTTTATTAATAAAAATAAATAATAATTTCTACATCAGGAAATTGTTTTAAAAATATGTAGTATTATTTAATTTCTTTTTTCGTAGAAAAACAAATTAAGAAAAATTTATTTTCCGTAAATAACAAAAAAAAAAATATCAATGTCCTGTATATTTATAAATATTATTGGGAGCTGACTTATTTTCTGGAATAAAATTGTGTCTATCTAACCTTTTTTCAGAAAGAGCTGTATTTGTTAGCCCTAATGGCAATCGGCTATGAATATGAAATCATCGTTTGTTCAACAGTTCCTAAATTGTATAATTGGTTATAAATACAATCTATATAATATTTACCTATAATATAAAGCCCGTTAGTTTAAGTTATTTCTAACATGGCCCAACAAATTCTAATGGTGACTTTAAAACATTAGGTATTTTATATTTTTTGTATTTTTAATTGGATTAAAGATTAAATGTGGTTTAATTTTATTTTGCCTCAAAACATATTGCAATCTTTTTTATAAATTTAGATATTCGTGATTATTAACTTTTGTTAATAATCACGAATATCTAAATTTACAGCGACAGCGGTAATACTTTTCTGGCAGCACTATTTTGTATTTGTCAAATATTATGTGTCGTAAAACTCGTAAATCGTAATCATTTGAAATATAAACGAAAACATTGAAATAATTTTCCTAAAGCTATTTCAAAATAAAGAAGTTCACTTAAGTACACATTTTAATAATTGTTTTATATCTAAAACTGTTACTATAAGAAATAATAACAATAGTGTTGCAGATGCAGGCTTCAGTATAGTTTACGAAGTTTTATATAAAGAGAAACTTTTAAGCTAAATCTCTTTGTTTACTTTAAGTCTGATATTAATATGTCTGACGATTTTATTCCCTTGAATCAAAGTACACCTGTTCAAGGAAGATGGCAACAAAAAAGTTACTCCCAACAAAATAGTTTCTCTCAACAAAATAGTTACTCACAACAAAATAGTTTCTCACAACAAAATAGTTATCAAAACAACTGGCGACCTAGAAACAACAGGCGTGAACATGACCGTCACCATAACCGATGGTCTTACAACTCTCATCAGAGTAAGAGCTTCGGAGTGAGTAAAACAACTAAACTCTTACATTTTATAGATAGATTTGTTCAGCAATATCACTGTTATTATTAATTTGAAATGTTCCAATTATGCAGATGGTAATAAAGATTCCATTTTTCTTAACCACAGAGCGACTCAAACGGTAGCTACAGTCGGGAAAATCAAGGTATTGATGCATATCTACATCCATCAATGCTGCAAGATCCTTGGGCAAATTTGAGACAAGCAAATCAATAATATTTTTAATCAATTTAAGGTGTAAGTGTCATACAAAATTTGTATAGAACTAACTTAAGTTTCTAGAAACTAACAATAAACTACTTTATCTTTAAATAATTGTCATTTCCCGAATCACCATTAACAAAAAAAGATAGTGAATTGAAAATAAATGAGAAGATGCAAGTGGATGCAAAAAGATATATTTTATGTCAATACTTAAATTATAAAAACTACATTATGGATCTTAATTTTATTTTATTTGAAACTGCCACAGTTTAAAACACATTACTTTTCAAAAATGAAAAAAATTGGAGTCTTATAACAAAAGATGACTAAAGAAAAATCCACATCTCTACTACAACATAACTACAAGATTGATTTCATTATAATTGATATAATGCTAATAATATACAGATTTTTGCCCGATTAAACATACTTATAAATTTTTTTAGAATACAGATCTAGTTAAAAATATCAAAAATGCCCTTTTACACTGTAGGTGTACAGTTTATTTATAATTATCACAAAATTTTGTCAGAGCTGTATGCTAACAATTTTCATACATATTGAAATTTTAATTAAAATAAAGACATTGCAGAAACTATAAGTGTACATAATACATGCCTTGAAATTAGTGTTATTATTTATTAATAGAATTTTGACTTCCATTAAAAAAGCCATTTAGGAGCAAATTAAACGAATTTAAATTCAGATTGGACGATCGTAGGGGTAACTAGTTTCTCGAATCAAAATTGAATTTGATGTTCCAGCTAATTCATCAATCAATTTTAGTGCCTCCCCCTGGCACTTGGACGATGAGAACGTTTTTTAAATTAACACTTTAACGGGACGCCGAATATAGTGTATTCTAAAATATGTATATAGGTACTTGAATTGAATTGTTATATAGGTACACCTCTTCTATTTGAATCGGATATTGCAATTTATTGTTTCCTAATTTAATAATAGCCTAAGTTACTCGTTATATCATCTGCTATCTTCCAATGAAAGTCCTATCAAAATCGGTCCAGCCGTTCCAGGGATTAACTGGAATAAACAGACAGACAAAATTGTAAAAACCGTTATTTTGTATATGTATCGTGTATACATGCTAATTAATAAAAAGCGGTTACTTTAATTTGACAAACGTACACTCTAATTTTAATGTAGGTATGTGTAGAACATATACATAATTTTAAATGGGTTTTAAATTTCACACTACTATCTGGTAGTTAAGCTCTAATTTTCATTGTAGTGGACGAGTCCTCTCTTAGCGGTAGGTAAATGAATAGTGTGAAAAGTTATAAGACTAATACAAGTGAATATACATAGGAAAATGGGCTGTACCGGCCTAACTAGACATCCTCCTGCTTAGATTACCTTTATACATTTTCATCTTTTCGTGTAATAAGAAAAAAATATTTATTTTTGCTCTCGCCTTCGATTTTTTTGCTTGCTGGTACGGTATAAGAAGCTGTCCATTTAAGAGTACAGAAAGATACATATTAACCAAAAATGTAGCGTAATAAAAGGATAGCGTAATGACATATAAAACACATTTCAAAACTTTGCTAACTCTTCTCTAATATTTTAAACTTGTACCTACTACTTGACCTCTTTTTAAGTCGGAAGCGTACATGCGGTAAAACTTTTAATTAACTACGTGCATAATATTACATGTAAAATTTTATATATAATTACTCATCTATTTCATAACATATTTATTACAAAGTAGCTAAAATATCTCGGAAAGAATAATGCTCAAATATCCGCTGGTATGGCGAAAACGGTTTTGGTTAAAACGAGTCCTTATTAATATTTTTCGTGGTAATAGTAAAGAAATATATTGTTAATTGTAATATATATTTATAAAATGTTTTATCGGAAATATAGTTACGTAACTACAAAAAAAATTGTTATCACGTTTTTATCAATGGTGTTAGAAATATAAATAATATAGTGTGCTTATCTCTATCGTCTGAAGAAAATATCAATGACTTATTAGTTGAAATTATTTTTACGATGATACTTTCGTACTTATTTGGTTTAGTTAGTTGAATCCTTTTATTACTTAACACATCGTTAATTGAAGGGTTTTATAACATCCAAGAAACAAACTCATTAAAAGAGGAAAATTTATTTCATTTGATTATATGATCCGATTGTTTTATGACTAAACTGTGACGTCACAAAGTTTTACCCTATTGTCATGAAACACTTAATAACACCATCCCACACGAGTGACGTCACTTTGGGAATGGTATTTGGATTATATCTTTAAGTAAATTAAGTCTAGAAGATGCGTTATTTATTGACGTATTGGTTATATTTTATCTGACTGGATTCTCTCTTTATTCAGCAGTTGATAAAAAAAAATAACAACATGGAAGAACCTATTGGTAAAACTTCCTGCTGAACAATTCTAAATTTCCGTGCATTCGACTGAGCCTTGGTAACCAGTATAGCATTCTTTATCACATACATTCGGTAGCTCGCCGCTTACAGCCGAATGCCAGCGAATTCCTTTTTACACCCAATAAATGCTTGGATACTTTCCAGTGACCGAATTTTAAAGAATAGGTTTTTTTTGACCAAGTTTTCCTTTGTGAATACATTAAAACTGCAAAGGACATTTGTGGTCAACGACCCTTACTTTTTAAAATTATAAAGTCACGATTAAAAAAATATACATATTCTGAGAGATTTTTATATAATAAGCACAGAAATACATGACGGGAAATGCAAATACATTTAATTTCTTATTCCAACTTTCAGTATCTTCACTTAAAAATAGACCCTTGCAAATAAAACCCTTGTCCGTACACTGAAACTAAACACATTTAACTTCGCAAGTATTTATAGATCTTCGTGTGATCTCAGTTTTATCTCCGTAGTCTCGTTATCCCTCCGTCAGCCTGAGGGTACCTTCGTATGTGAAAATTATACCGTCTGGTGGATAAAAATATGATATAAAAAATATGATATAAAACTACTTTGTCACAACGTAATTAGTTTTTATTGATGTTTTCTATTTCAATATTTATATTAACAAACATAATCGAGTCTTAGAATAATGAAAACCGATACAAAAAAATAAATAAAGAAAACACAATACTTATATAAAATATTTAGGAAATACGTGAATACTTCACTAACAAATGTTCTGATTTTTATCATGATCACTGAATTTTAAGTCAAAGTGGTACCTTGAAATGCTTTTAGCAAAACTTCGCTGGAAAAAAAAGAAAATGAAAACAATTTCCTAAATTGCCCTAATCAATTCTGGTGGGGGACACCACGCTATTTCCAAATTAAGAGCTTATTTCAAACCTGTATGTTCACTCAAAGAAATGTTATAAGATTCTTTTTATTAACTTTAAAAAAGACGTAACTTTCCAAAAAACAAACGTCGGATTTAACTATAGTTTAATAGTTTATTATTCTATTATAATATTATCGTAATCAATAACCCGTATATTCTTTGTCATCATTTACATCTATGTCAGAATTAACATTTATTCGACAGCTACTTAAACCATCACTCACACACACTGATTTCATTAAGGTTGACAGAACTCCATTAATTTGCAAAACAGTGGTCAAAAGTGCGTTTCCCAACTCCACAACCCTCATACTTGTGCGGTTTCGTCGGCTCTTTGTGCGGCTGGCGAAAGTTATACCTTGTCGTGGCTTAATACCATCCTAACAATGTATTTAACTTTAGGCCGTTTAATTACAACCGCTTCATATAGTTGTCTGTGTTATCTGTGAACTTGAGTTACACTTTGGGGCGTGGTTAATTAATTTTAGCTGTTTACACTCTTCGGATTGTGCAGGAAATGGTTTAGTACCTACTATTAATTTAAATTTTAGGATAGGTATATCTACGTTTATCTCTTATTACGAGTACATTTAAAAGAATATAATAGACACTTGTAGTGTTGCTATGTAAATATTTAAGGAAAATCTGATAATGAATCTACAATTGTTTTAAAGTTGTACAACTATTAAAAATAGCTCTCAAGTCGTTGGTAGTACTAATTTCTCATTCATACTGGCTAATGATATCACTACATCTAGGTCAAACGTTTCATTGAAACGAATCCATAAGAAGAGAGGTAAACAGTGTATTATTCCCTTGTCAGCAGTTGTCAAAATGCGATTAATAGGTCGTCTGGCGGTTGCATCGAGGTGTAGCGGAAGCTCGCACCGAATAATCGCATCGATCGCCAAAAAACTAACCCACATACGCACTGGCAGCGTAGCCGGAATTATTAATCGTGAGGAGTAAATGGGGGGTAGGTGGGTGGTGTAGTAAGGCGCATGCGCGGGCGTGCGGCGGGCACTCCGCGGGGAAGGCTCGCGCGCTCCGGCCGCGTCCGAGGCGCGACCACGACCGCGACGCGATGCGCGAGCTGCCGGCAGCGCGGCCGCCCCCGCAAGCGCCGCGCTAACGGTACCGATGCAGTGGCGAAAACTAACCAGGTTGAAATCTTCGCCGGGCGGACAGTCGCGCGCTCGGAGGATGCTCTGCTGCGGCCGCAGGAAGGTATGCGATCCGATCGATAACGCGCGCCGAAACCATCGCCCCTCCCGGCCCGGACGCCGACGCCGTTCGACGACCCCGCTTGCTAAGGCCTCACTAAGTTCTCGAGCCTGTGAATTTTCCTGGACCTCTTAACGTCCAATTATGATAAGTTGCGTAGACTGTTAAACTAAAACAGATTATGTAAAACTCCTTTTATCCATTATAGCAAATCGCTAGAATCGTTGGAGTCATAAAGACTTTCAAACGTTAATGACTGAAACTTCTAAGAATTCTTCTAAAATTATATCCGACAATGTTGCTACAATACTAATAATCATTTATCAGAAGGCGCCAAACTACTTCATTCACGTTACCTTTAAAGGTCTTCCTTCACGGAGTCGGAATTCCGTTTCAATATCTTCCAAGAGGTTTTATTGATTCAGCTTAAATGAAGCGCTTCATTACAAGTTGATTGTCTGAAAGCCTACGACTTTCACACAGCTCGGTTTCAACTTACGAAGGGTCTCGAATTACTGAAGAAGCACCGAGCTCATGTCAAAAATATATTCTTTTTTGTCTTACTTTTGACCACCATTAAAGCTCTTTAATTGCACTCAATATTTTATCTTATAACCATAGTATGCTTTCAATGGCCATTTATAACTGTTAATCGTATTAAACCTACATGATAAGGAGAGGTCGTTGTTATCACACGAGTACATCTCGCCATCTTGTCGGTATTTTATCATGCGCCATGAAAATGGAACTTAAATATATAAAATTTGTTACCTCATACAATGTAGCAGGTGTAAGTATTTTATTGGTATTATAAGGTGGTCGTTAAAGTAATTTATCGCATTGTGTTGTTTTTAATATAAATATAGAAGTGTCTACAAAATTTTATTTTTATTTAGTACTTCCAAGACAGTGCGTGTAAAGCATACATATTATTATTTTCATTTCTTCTTTATTGTCGTGTTTTACTTTCAGCATTAAAAATGTTATTATTATTTGTCAAATGTTAATTATCCCTTGTAAATAACCAGTCTAAATTTCTTGTTGATTTATAATGAATGTATTAATCTAGGTCAATCGTGATATATTAGGGGTATATTTATCGAAATAGTCGTCTACAAGCATTCTGACCCCTTCTCTCACTACCCTAAATACTATAATTGGGTGCTAAGTGACATGACGTTAGTGAAATTAAAGCAGAATTGATGATTTTGACCAAATACGTTTGGGGGAACCTGAACATTAAATTCTGTAAATAATAATAAAAAAAAAAGTATCGTCGATTTAGGAATTGAATTAGTACTATAATAATATAAATAAATCTGATGACTTAAATTAGGTACATTATTAATTATTAAAGAAACATATTGAATCCAGGAATTAGAATTAATAAAACAATTACTTTTTACTCCAAATGATAAACAATTTCAGTACTACCCTCATTCAGTCTTGAAATAGTAGGTTTGAACGTATGCATAATAAATCCACATTTATTATTGGTTTTCCAATACCTACCACTGTAATTACAAACATATTATGTATAATTATTTAAAATATAAGTGTGTCAGGGTCATACAAACATGCATTCACTTCTTCGTCAACAAAAGATGAAAAATTCTATTGATTTAGGTCAATTCAAAGGAATGAATAAAACCTTTAGAGTATAGTTGTTGAATGTCAAAAATGTAGATTAGATTATCTAACGTTCCACATTTTTTATGAATAGCTTTATTATAACAAAAGCACTCTTTTACTATTCCTATACTTATTATGAAGTTTTTATTTTTCTTTCGTAAACAAATACGTAGATTAGCGTCAAATTCTTTAATATTGCAGGAAATGCCTAACTCATATAAATGTAATTACTTGTGACTGGATCCTGGGTTACATTTTCCTATCTGCAATTTAATAAATTAAAATATGTTAAAAAAATCAATTATTTAGAATAAATACAAAGTTACCAATATCTCGAATCAAATTTTAACAATCTTATCAAAACTATCCCGGATTTATCTCGTTTCATTTAAGCTTGTAAAATCCGTTTTAAATATTTTCAAGTATTCCATTTGAAATATACAAAAAAGTTTTATTTTATCCTTCTCGAGTACCTTGAAAGAGCCCAAATTATAATCTATTCGCGTCAGTACTCGTGTTAAAGAGGGGCGTGGCTGGCAACGCTGGGTAATCACAGACCTCGTTGAATTACTAACATTTAGATTGATCCTTCCAATCCACATATGGTTAAGTTTGATAGTAAATAATGTTTTTTTGATGGTTTCGCTCTTTTAATTTACAAATTATGTTTTCTTTTGTTTTTCATCGCGGATATTTATTATACTACTAATGTTTCTATGTATATGCGATATAGTTTTTCGAACTCATTTTTGTGGGTATAATTTTTTTATTCATACATTTAAACGAAAATACATTTTCCTTTTTTTAAGAATATATTTATTTGTCTAAGTTTCTTTTGCAGGCAGTAGTTTTCCGAACAGAAAACAAAAAGAAATTAAACCTTAATTATTTATGTAATTATTTGCAGCTAAAATAGTTCATAGGTAATTTAAAAAAATCATCCTGTAAGTCGTTTCTAATATTATAGCAAATGAACAAACAGACAAGAATTTGTTACGTTTCTATTTATTATTATAAAGTTGTGGACATACAAGATTAATACATTTATTACTATCAAACTTTACATCTTTACTCAGTTTGGATTATGAATGTAATGGTTTTAATAAGTTTTTCATAGGAAAGAGTTAAAAAAAGAGTAAACTCTACTCTACAGATTACCGAGAGATTAGTAACAGCCATGGCTTCGCTTTACTAAAGTAACACTTAATAGCGTATTTGTGTAATAGTATTAGGAATCTCATTTATAAAATAATATTCAAAAATATTGAAAAAAATAATATTTTATTTAAACTTAAAATTAACAACAGTGGGATAATTTTGTAAGAAGAATTATATAACGAAAATATACAAGACAGGTAAAAAGTATAGTAATATATGAAATAGAAATATCCATGACAGCAGAGTGAAAACGTGACTTAGCTCAGAAAGTAATATTAGAAAATAAATGCTATAAAGAAGGTATATAAAGTTCACGTATGTCATATTATTATGTACATATAACACACTTTACATATAATAAATAGTTTAGACAAAAGTCTGTGCGACAAACATAAAACTTCAACATATTCAGTACACATCACAGAACTCAATACATTTCTTATATTCTTTGTATGTTTATCCGTTTGTTCATTTTTTTCCCCAAAAATTTACCAAATACTTTCTAAAAAAAAAACAGTAGGTATTATACATTTTGAACAGTGTTAAATAATTTTCGAAGTCAACAAATAGTTCTCAATTCCGAAAATAACGATTATGAATTATAAAATCGCTTTGTGTATTTTCTCTGTCATTTATCGCATTAAGGGGTTCAAGGGTCCGCCCACGGGTGACGTCACAGCGACAACACCACATAAAGCATTTTCCGCAGATAGATACTTTGAAATGTGATAAAGTGCACTGAAAGCCCGTTCTCTGCGTTTAATGGCCTAGGAAATACTTAGAGGATCGTAACTAGAAGTATTATACGGTTTTATCGGAGACAGGGTGAGAGAGAGTCAGAGAGACAGGGTAAGATACAATGAGATGTAACCATTGACAGGGTTGTCAACTAATATAAAAATACAATTATTAAAATTCAGTAATATATTTTTTTATCAAATACATGTTTATAATAATCGATGCATTATTTTACAAATAATATTTTTTTTTATAATTCAAATCCTTATTTTGTATCATTATATTTTGAAGATTAATTTACTACCCCATGCCATGAAGTTACGCAGTAGGCTATCTAGTTTATCATAAACGACTTATTCTCTAAGTGACAATTTGTTTGTGCTTAGATTCAGTAAGAAGCTTTATATCAGTTGTATAGCTATAGCTAATACAACTCACACATTTTTTTTCTTATTTAAAAGAGATTTAAAGAAGAAGAAAAAAATGTATTTTCGTTATGAAAATAATCTAATTTATGAAAATTATCCTTTTTAAATATTCTTTATAATTAGGCTTTAGTATAATAAAAGTAGTACAAGAAAGACAAAACTGATTTTTTCCTTACAAAAGACAAAAGTGCCTTTTAACAAATATTTGTCAGAGAAGTATGTTTGTTCACAAAATATATATATAAAAAACTACTAATCGTGCTAAAGCTTACATGTATATTGTAAAAGGTTCGTTATCAGTTATATTACCCTCACATCATTTCTTTACGACGCGTGATTATATATTTTTCTAAATCAACATAATACCACTGTTAAGTTAAATAAACTGAAAATCTATGGTACTTTTCAAGTTTTCATTCACAAAAACACACATATAAATAAAACTATTTTAGACATTTCTATAGGCAAGTATGTGTAAAACATTTTTCTATTAATAACTCTAAATTTAGCTCCCTTCCGTTAAAAATACATACATTAGCTATTTAGTAATAGAAACTCATATTAATAACGTCTGTTAACTTAACGTTTTGTGGTTGATATTATTTGACAAAACTTCCAAAGCTCAGTACATGTCGGTAACTAAACTCAGTTCTATTCTCATTACAAGTTTCTAACTCCTATTTACATGTCCTCGTTACTTTGAATTGATTTAAGTACAAACTGCATTGTTAACATGAGGACATTGTAGTGACGGCATCTAAATGCAATTACTTATAAAGGCTGTATTGTACTAGCGATTGAAAATAATAGTTAATTATGAAAACACGTGTAATAAGAACTGTCAAACTGACCTTTTATTGATACTTTCCTTTTATACAAAAATATAAGCGAGTTTTTTTTTCTCAAATTCTGTTTCGAAAATTACTAACACAAAATATATTAGCCTTTTCAAATGATTATGGCTATTTTTATTGTTTATTATTAATAATTTTACTAAATAGTCTATTTTAATGCAGCATTAAGTTTCCATATATTATATTTACTTCGTGGTATGTATTCAGTATTAAAATAAAATATATAGACAGTTCAATTTTGTTTGATATAATCACGAATCCTATTGATAATAATACTGGACAATGATAAAAAATAAACTATTGTTAACTGACACACGGTTATAGCATATAGAGATTTTTATATAAAATATGTTTTATTGGTTCATTAT
>JAPOND010000755.1:252219-262402 GCA_028829205.1 Ithomia salapia aquinia | reverse complement strand
GAAATTTTTAGAAGTAAATGATCTGTCCTGAATAACAATGATCATTAAATAAAAAAATCATGAGATTTCTCTTTTCAATGCACATGTGATTACTATTAAAGGTTTCCCATATATTTTTAATAACATATTCTATGAGAGAGTACATACAAATATCTGGTAGAATATTCTCGTCGCATTTTCCATTATCCTCATTAAAACGACTGCAAGCATTTCATCTGTAATAACGAAGCCGGACTGACTTTTATTTATTTTATTTTCTGTACACAGAGGGATTTGAGTCTCTTATTAAATATGAAGCTGGTTAAACAAAGCCTTTTACATAGATGAGCAATAGACTAAAAAGTAATAGGTATAACATTTGTCTACCCAAAGAGAAACTTTTTTTTTTGTAAAACTAAAATATTTTTTAAAAAAGTGGGTGCTTAAGTTAAGAAAAACAAAAAATTAACTAAAAGTTTTCACTCGGTTTGACTGTTCTCTTGTTTTTTTGAATTTTTTTCCTTAATTTTGGGGTTGTTCCAATGACCTGATTGAATACGTTTCTCGTTGTATTGTAGAACACGAATCCAAATTTTCATTAAAATTTGTTGAGAAATGTGACCTACATGTATAAATAAAATTTCAAACACTTTTTCGCTTAGTTTCGAAACAATTGTATTTGCTCGTTTCGTTAGCTATGTAAATATTTCTCTCTAATTTGGTTGTACTTTATAATTCATTTAAATATTATAATATCAAAAATAGTCAAAATTCAGCTATATCTATAATAAAAAACATTCCTCTTTGGAATTAACCTATACATTCATGACATACACAATTATTCTTTACAATTTAACAAATTACATAATGTTACCTTCTCTCTTTGTTGAGAGAAACAATTGTCTATTTAAAGGCATGATTACTGGCTTCCGTTTTCAATCGTACTTTACCTACATTATTATGCTTCGGATTTATTTATAAACTTATTAATTATTCTTCATATCGTATTTTGTTATTTACATCGTGGATATATCTTGTTTGATCAGTGTCTCTTTCATTATCCGTTTTAGCAAGATATTAGAAATTTTAAACACGTAATATTATAACAAATATTACATAAAATTGCTTTCCATTTTGACATCTTTTTAAGGAAAATCTGAACACTGGAAACATAATTTAATCACTAACAACCCCATCACTATTTAGTAGTTTATTATTTAAATTAAGTTTAAGCATCTTTATTTACTGCATAGCATGAAATTTACAAGAACATTATATTAAAATCTAAAGTAATGGCGCGGACGACATCTAAAAGAATTGTTAAGACATCTACATAATTAAGATTACGAAGCGATTAAAATATTACTTACCAACGCCGGAGTCTTGAGATTCCTGTAACAAAGAAAATGCAAATGAAAATCAGCGACTATGATGATGATTTATCTTTTGTTTTGCAGAAGCCGGCAATTTATAAATACAGAAATGAATGTTTCAATGGGACAACATTGAAATATTTTTGTGAATCGTGATATTATCGTTTCATGAGAACAAAGGGTCAACAGACAGACAGGCGGTTTACTTGTCCTCTTGTTCAGAGTTAGTCCATTTGAATATTCACACTTACAAACAAACAGACTAACAGACATTTCGAACTGCTATTTATAACGTGCAATAATCATATTTTGATAGTAATCAGAGTTTATTATATTTTTATAAAACGTCAGATTCTAAGTCTAAACAGAGGAGCCAGCATGAAACTTCATGAAATTTGATTTATTTATAAAAGATTATAATTATAATGGTCAATAAAAATCCACAAAAATCTCCGCCATTAAAACAAAATGACAAAAGAATCAAACGCAATTAGTGAAAAGCTTTGAACAAGTGGTTAATCTAAATCGGCTTACAGCTTACCTTAATTCATTAGACACCTTGGTTATAAAGATAAGACGTATCTTAAAAGATATATTAATAATACTTTCCCATATCAAAAGATGTGCATTATTTATTATCTCCCGCAGCTATAATAGTTAAGATAAATTAGTAACTAATAAACTTAAATTGGCTTCGTTAAGAGTAGATACGTAGTATAGATAGTGCATAAGGGAGTGCTTGTTACGAACCTTAATGATACACAATTTATTTTGTAGATTAAAGTGCATAAATAATTAAATTGTTATCTTTATTTGTACGAAATATATAAAAGATAAAAACTATGAAGGTATAAATAGTTAGTTAAAATTATAAAACATCGCTGTAAATCAATTGCTCAGCTACGAATTCTGATGAAATCAATAAATATGTTCCTGATTTCGTTGGAGCTGTTTCCTTTCAATGAATGGGTATACGTTGTAATAGATTTAATTAAATACGAATACTTGAATAGAATCTTTAACTCCATGATCTAATTTAGGGATAGAAGGATTTCTTTTACTAAAATAACGTATGTTTAATGATTTAGGGTTTTAAAGAAACATTTATTAAGCAGGTAATAAAAAAAAGTTACGTCCTATCCTGTGATAGAATAGAATAGAATTCAGCTATTTGAGTAAAATATTTTTTAAAAATACCAAAAAACACCTGCGTCTAAACATAGTAGGATCCAGGATTTTAAGAAATTTTCAAAAAAATCCTACATCTCATTACAGTAGGGTTCAGGAATTTAGAGTAACATATTTTAAGAATAAATCAAAACAAACCCACAACTAATCACGATAGGATTCAGGATTCCTACTTGCTCTATCTCAGTTAGAATCGATCAAACATTTATCCATCACAAACTTTTGAAACATCGCTTTATCCAACTTTATCAGATAATCATAAGCCGATTGCCCGCTAATCTATCAAATGTCAAATACTATATCCGATTAATAATCCAAAATATTTTGTAAATCATCTTTCAAAATCTGTCAAAATACGTTTAAAAATTACAAACCATCAGATAAATGAATTAGTTGAAAGGTGTTATTGATTTGCTGTCATTTGTGAAATTGAAAAGTGAAGTGATTTTGAAAAATGTGATAAGCATGCAGTCGTGTTTGCTATCGGGTTGAAGACCAGGACAGCATCGCTATCGAAGAAGCTATGCATTCTACAGCAGCACTACTCCACTTTTAACACTTACCGCCCTATCACTTCCACATATCCTTATGGGGATAAATATACATTGATACTTACAAATTTGCTCTTCTCCCTCTCTTTCTGTTTTAACTCTGCCTCTTTTTTCGCTTGCTGTATCAGTTCGTCAACGAACTCAGAGGCCTGTCGGAGTTTTTCCGGATTATTCTTGAATTCCACTATCCTTTCATTCAGGACTGCAGAGTCAGATTCCTCTCTCATCTTGAGCGTCTTAATATTTCTTCAATAAAAATATCTGACCAGTGGTTCTATTCAACACATTAAAAGCACTTCATAAACTGTCCAAGACATTGATATCTTGAGGTTAGATGTTTGGAATGGTTTGTTTAAAATACGATTGGCGGGAATATGAAATAGAAGGCATTCATAGCTATTTTCCCGATGTATAAGCGAAGCGCGTGTGTCGATCACAGAGACATCGGAGGTACTGCCGGCTGGGCCGACTTCGCTCATGCGCTGACGAGAGTACTTAGTACTGAGTACTACCTGAGTAGATCAAATGAGATGGTAATCACTAAACTTGAACATCGTGGAAGATGGCTCGGTAGTAAAGGTTAATAAACACAAAATTGGAACGTCCTACGTCCTACGCTTCTAGTACTAAAATTAATTAAGATATACCGTTATTGATTTATCTGTTTAATTAATACTGAAATGTGTTAAGTAATTAAATTTGCTCTATATTAATTTAAGTTCATTAATTAAGCAAATGAGTCAGGAAAAATACTGAAATAGGAATGAATGAATAATATTTGTAAAATATTATTTTTGTTTCCAAGATGTGCTCGATTGTTATAATAAAAGATTCTATTCTAGGATAATGTATCAATACAGACATTTTGACTACTCAGAAAGTAGGTATCTATCTTTTTTATAAAGAGAGGTTCAATGACATGACTCAGCTGTGCCAAAAAAAGACTGACTTGTAAAAAAGCCACCAATAGGTTTAATATATTTCAGATGTTGCTAAAATTAACACCCATTTGCGGTACCTACTTCAAATAAAGTACATTTTATGTCTATTCTCTTTTAAAATTTACCATCAGAAAGATGGTGAGGTGAGGAAAGAACTGTAAAAGTTATACCTCAAACGAATTATCTTCTATCAGTGTGACGGCCTTACCTTATTAATTTATTCAATGTACATATATTATAAAAAATAAATACAATCATTCTAAAAACCGACCTTTTATTACATATTAGCATGTTTTTAAGTATGTTAAGATTTTAGATAGGGTATAGTTTCGAAGTCCTTAAGTTTCTCTATTCTCATTATAAATCAAGAGGTTTATCATGAGAATTAGAAAATTAAGTTAGACCAAATAACTTTGAAATTACAATTACAATATTTAAAACAAAACTACTAAACTATTTTTAAGAAATTTGGAGTGTGTACGTATACGAGCATAATATGTATAATTAACATCTAATACCTATGCTTTTCATATACGATTCTCATAATTGTATATCTAGAGGATAAAAATCATAACTTATTACAAGGCATAGTTCCTAAAATGCTGCGGAAACAAAACCTCATTGAGCGGAAGGGTAACTTGCTCTGTTAGCAATGTAATTCATCCCAACAGTTTAGTTGAATAAACTAGTCCAGTAATTCTCTTTGATGGCTTAAGTCACCCACTTAAGGCGTTTCTTTGATGTACTTTGAACACCTGTGTATTTTATCACCTTTAGTTATATTAAATGTCATCACTATGAACTAAAACTACCTATAATATGTGAAGCGGATCAAATTAGGTATTAGTAGCTACATAGTATAAGGATTAGATATGTATTGAAAATAACCCTCAAACGCAGTCTAACCTCTTCTTAATGGTGGTGTTTTATTAGTTATTATAACTTATGTAAAATGATTTGAATCACCTTTCTCTCACTGTATGAGTTTATCTCCTATCCGTCTATCTCTTTCTATTAAATTGTCAATGCCTATATTTGCTAATATCTAGAAGCAGTTATTTTTTTACCCAGTGAACTGGTGTTCCCATATGATTGTGGACATTCTCGCTATTTGATTTGTGGTCAAGTCTTGCACTAGATTTGATAAAGAAATGGGCACATTAAACATCGAAGTCAGTACATTTGTTTAAAAGGACACCACTGATTAAATAGTAATGTGTATCATCTAGGTAATCAAGAACATAAAATGCTGCTCCTTAAACTCCCCTAAATCAATAAAAGCACAAGTAAAGAGATACCAAAAGGCGTTAAACAAACCAAAAACAACTCACATAAAACAAAAGACCGTATTATTCCTGTGCGAATGTTTTATTTTACTAAAAGAACTTATATATTGCCCAGTTTTCCCAACCTGTTGTTTTAGGCTTTTATGACTATATCGCTTGGAAAGAACAACCTACATAGTCATAAAAGGTTATAGGACCTGTCTCATTTCTGCTGTTAGCATAGCTGTACCATAATAGAATTAACATCAAAAAATATTCTTACTCCTTCTTTTGACGACATTACGAGTTTTTTTAAATGTTTAAAAAAATATTTAAATATAAGCAAATATTTAAGAGCACTCTTTAAAATAATATGAGAACATTCTCTTAATAAAAGTTTAAATTACCTGAGTTATCTTTCTGTGTACAGTATTACCATTATTTCTACTTTAAAATATAGATTTACCTAGTACCTAAATGCAAAATATTAAGTTAGTCTTAGTTGAAGTGAAAATAAATGAAAATGTAAAAAGTACAGTAAAATGAGGAAGTCTCCATAGATGTAAGGCTATTCTGGTGGTAGATTCTAAAATTATAAAGGAGGGCCAAACTGTTACTCTTTTGGCTGATACTAAAGATACTAAAAAAGGTAAAATACTAAATAATATTTCCGTTAATTTTTTTTTCCTCATTTTTTTGTTATACAATTGCATATTAACAAGAATTTTCTATAAAATTAAAATATCTAGAATAAAATGTAATAAATAAACAAAACAAAAGAAACGAAGGATATTTTAATTAAATAAATACAATTGTATATTAATAATAAATAATATTGTTTACGTTAATCACATAAATTCAATTAACGACTGCTCCAAATTCTTTGGGTCTTGGGAGTGGCAAGTGACCCGTTGCCTAAATCAATGTGTGACGCACGTTTATATGTAATAAAAAAATATCATGCCCTTCTAAAATAATTTTTAAATAGAGATGTGACTCTAAAATACAAGCTTTAATATTCTTTACCAATCACACCGAGTTTTAAAAAATAGTAATATTATATATCTACTTAATGCTATACCTAACAAGGTGAGTATTTTCATGTTCAAGGTAAAGATAATATTTTTAATTTTGTAATAATTATCGTCGTTGATCAGGCGCGGGTGGACATGGGTTGCTTGGTTCCTCGGGAGGACAATAAGAACAAGGGGGATCGGGAACATTTTCGAAGTAACAATGACCATCCCACCACCAAGGAGTGCCAGGTGTTGGTGCAAAGCTGAAAGTTACCTGAAAAATAACACTGAAGTGTACAAAGGCACTATATGATAGAAGGTAGGTACATTTATCATGAGCTCGGGAATACTTTTATAGCGTGCTCTATACCACCGTGTAGGTCACATAACGTGCCAGTCATCTTCATCCTGCTCGGATTCGTAGAAGATTGTCCAACGATAAAAAGAGGGAAGCTATTTAGCTATCTAAAAAAAGCAAAGCAAGCGGATGCAATACAAAGATTGAGAAAAAGCAAATCACAAAAATTTTAAGTCTCTACTTTTATAGAGAACAAGTTTTAATAATAGTGACATGAAACGAATGTTTCGTTAATAGTTTTTATTCGATATTTAATAATACTGAATATTTACAGCGTCAGGTCGTATTCCACCGATTTGAACTTTCTTTGTTGGATCTTGAATTAGGGATGGTCCTTCGGCTACTGGCGCTACCACGGGTGGCTGTACAGAATGAAAAGCGTTTCGTCGAAAATAGTAATTGTTGGAGTAACCTGTATCCGGTCCTCTGGGAATATCAGGTGCTGGTATCGTTCTTGGTGCTAAAAATGGAGAAAAACGACCATGAAGGATATGTTGCCTTCCGAGTAAAAATTCTCTCAGCTTTCGCAATCCATAAGATACATCTCTAAAGTTAAAATTAGTCATATTTTACGTTTAATAATTATTAATTATTTATTTAAATGTCATTAAGCTAGTGACATTCATTGATATTATTAATGACGTGAGTGAGTGATTCTTTGACTATTATTTTATATTTTTTAGTTTATAAATAATTACCAGCTATATATTTTCAAAAACTGGTTTTTTTATAATCTATTGTTTTTTATTATTTCACACGTATACAACTTTTTAACTTAAAGTTTTAAATGTTAGTTAGCTAATAACATCACTTGCAATTTTAAAAAAATACGCTATAATTATACAAAATACTTAAAATAATGCAAAACAAAAATGGCTGTCTTTATTTGTGTGTCTCTTTAAAATATTATTGTGAGATATCTCTTATATATTTTTTTTACCTAAAAACGTTTTCAAATAATCTCAATGACGTAGATTTGTTATTTAGTTCATTACCCTTTTAAATACCTTTTAGCAATCGAATTGACGTGGTATTGAATTATTCAAGTTATTTAGGTAAGATTCTAGGTAAACTTTATTTGTTTGTCTTTTTTCTTTTATGCAATATGGAACGTCATGTTTGTCTTATTTCTTGAGTTTGATTGATTTAAGTTATTTTATCATGAAAAAAAACCTATAAATATTGCCGGATTATTTAGGTTTGTCAAAACTATGCAAGTACCAAAATAATCTATTAAAGTAATAGGCTTTGAATGAACAAAATACGAATATTTTGATTATTCTTAGGAGTTTGTAATAAACCTTATTTTGTATTTGTCTTTACAGTTTACATATTTATTGGGATTTTTTTGTAGTATGTTTTGGTGTTTCATTTTACTGATAATTTTAAGAGCCGGTGTAGGTATCCAATCGTTTCTTATGTCATGGTCTCTAAAATCCCGCGGTTTTCTTAATTGTCAAACTAAAGTTGCGAAGTAAAAACTGAAAACTGTACTTTGAAATGTGTTATATTTTTTAAATCTTATAATTGTTTACCAAGATTTTATACAGCAACGCTAAGTATAGCTGTATGATCGAAGTATATCAGTTTTGAAACATGAAAACCCCAAAGTCGTCGGATAGTGAAGAAGTAACACCTTCGAGAAAAGTTTTGAAACAAGCTCGTCTTCCATTTAAGTTAATAAGCGATGTGTCTCCAAAATCTATAACTCCTCCTTCATCTAGAAAACGAAAGCTATCTGTACCTAAACCTGAACCAGTTTCTAAAATTGGCAAAATAACAAAGGAAAACGATGTATCAGAAGAAACAATATTAGTTACTGACGATGATAGTAATGATACCGCATCAGAATCAAAAGTTATTAAAACACTTAATCCTTTAGTAAAATTAGTAGACATTGCTAGAAAAAAAAAGTTACAAAAAACAAAAAATTCTAAGAAGAAAAACGCACTTAAGGAAATAAATAAAGTTCGTAATGGTTTAGAAACTGACGAGAATAAGTCTCATGCATGCGATGTACAAGATAAGGAAGCGGAAATTATAGAATTGATGGATGTAGATGAAGTTGAATGTAAGGAAACAAATAGTAATGTAGAGAGTGAAGAGAAAGAAAGTGCTGAAGATTTAGAAAATCGTCTAAAAGAAACAGAAAGTGGTACTAACACTAAGAGTTTAAGTGGAAATGGTGATGAAAAAGATTCAGAATTAACACTCTCTGAAAATAAGGAGAGTTCAGATATAAAAATTGATAATGATGTATCAGATAATACAAATGTCAAAGAATGTAAATCCAAACTGAGTGTTTCTCCAAAACGAAGTGAACGAAACAAAGGTAAAATAGAGGATAATCTAGACATTTCTCAGGTCAGTAACTGTGATGACTCACTAAGTTCAAACCCTTCCACTCCAAGACGATCAGCAAGAAATATATCTTTAACAAATAGTCAAGGAGACACATCTGTTAACGAAACATCAAATACTAGCATTACTCCTAAACAAGTAAGTGTTACTATAATTATCTACATTTGTTAGTATATTAATTGAAGTCATCCTTAAGGTTAACCAAAATGATAGGTATAAATAAGGGCTAGTATACATTATACATATTAGGTTACATTAGTTTACTAATTCTATTGTTAGTATTGGTATTTAATTATTTATTTTAACTATTATAGAAATAGCAAGCAGCACATGTCCCAATAATTTTCATTATAAGATCTGCTTAGACCATACAATAATAAATAGGCACTTTCTTCCATTATGGTAAAAACAAAGAATATCCAAAGGAATATTCTTAAACTAACTATATTCTTATATATTCTTATATTATGATATTCTTAACTTAAACTAAAGAGTTTAAAAATATACCACATATCTATTAGCAATAAATATTTAATACTTTAATGAAATTATAGTCCCAATAAAAATGTATATAAAGTATGTTGGGTTATATCATTTAATATTTGTACATATATGAATATATATGGCTAATATGAACTAATCAACATTTTAGTGTTACTGGGAATCAGAAAAAGTGCTGTTTCCAAATATTATTTTACATTTATCAAAAAACATTCGCCTACCAAACAGCCCGGGAACTATCTACATATATTTTGATTTTTTATATATTATATTGAATAATATTTTTCGATTAGCTCTTTTAGGTCACGCAACAACTTATGAACTGGTTGTGTTTTTGTTTGATATATATCAAATACTACTACAAGAGTACTATAAAACTACAACGCTGTTTTGTTAAGATATAACTGAAAATATACTTCACAGCTTCTAGAGCAAACTACCTTACTATCATAATTATTTTCTGTTAATAAAAAATGATTACTTTTGCAAACTCCTAAGATATGAATTGAAATAGCTAAAGTAATTGAAATATGATTTTTAAGTGTACTAACACAATATTGCTTAAAAACCCTTTATAGACATTTCATTATTCCACCAAAATTTTAAACTAGATCTTGTGATTAATCAACAAAGTCAACAAATATTCACTC
>JAPOND010000644.1:103697-114695 GCA_028829205.1 Ithomia salapia aquinia | reverse complement strand
ACAAACAGAGCAATCAAATTATGATAAAGAACACTATGGGTACAATAAGGAGACACGGTTTATTAATATTAACGTCAGTCGCATATGGAACCAACGCTAGGTGTTCCGAGTTTAATCAACGTATCCATATACATATGTATTTATTATATATTTGCGACAATCTATAGATGCGTATAGATATGTAGATTACATGATTGTTGATAAAGGCTTTGTTAAAAGATGATGCATGATGCACTATGAGTTGTTACTATATGTAAATTCTTGAAAATGTCATATCATTTTCTTTGTTTATCAAAATTTAAAAAATAAATATTCAACATACAATTGAAAGCAAATTTTTGAACTCCTATTACACACTAATATAATTTGAGTAAGTCAGTCCATTATCTTCAATAATATGTTTTCCTATCTTGAAGTATTGTAAGACAATCTATAATAAAAGATGATTCCGAATCATACATGGAAAAAAGATATGTATATGTGAAAAGGGTTCTGATGCTCTTTATCTTGAAACCATTGACCCAGCAAATTGCCGTCATACGAGTAACTTGGCTGATCCATTTATTCGCGTTTAGTAAGTGTATCTTATGTAATGCAAAAGATATTTGGGTTTTGGGACTTCCCTAATACGAAATTCTCAAATCTAAAAGGGTCTGATTCTCAGCTTTCCATTTCGTATTCAGGTATATTTGCTTCTTGGCGTAAGATTTGAATGTAATGTTCTTCGATTTTCTTTTGATTACCTTTCTCCAAAATGTTACGAAATATTTTACTTTGTATTGAAAGGCTTGGAGTAGGTTTTATGAAATATTTTCTCAAAGTAAAAAGTTAGAAATGGTAACAACGTACTTATATACAAATATAAAACTTACTTATATTTAGATCATAACAGTGCAGTCATCGTTAGACCGCCTTATTAAAAGCTTCTATCTGATTTTCATAAAACATTTCTTAAATATGCAACTTGCTGGACAACTAACCTTCAGGCTAAAATTTACAACAAAAAAACCAACACTACTTAGCAACCATTAAACAAAGCAAGAAATAATGACAATACGGACCGGGTAATAAAAAGCTGTTCAGGTTATTAGAGTTAGGGACCGATTATGAGGAGATAATAAAGGTGCTCTTATATCGGTCTAAAAAACTTGTACCTGTCCTAATGAAGGTCGCTGTGGGGTTTGTATTACCACGGGCGGTCTTATCAGACCACATTACTTTGTAAGCAGGGACCGTCATTAACTTTTTAGCGATTAAATTATTATTATTTTTTGTTTTAATGTCAAATTTATGCGGTTTTATAATATGGATCATGTTTTGATACATTTTTAGCTATAACTCAATTTAAATGTAATATGAGGTTGTGTCCACGCAGCAGGGCATTTATTTGATTATATATTACCATACGTTTGATATGTCTTAATTAGGCAACTTTATATCAACTTTTGGTATTGAAAGATAAAATATTTCAATCTTTGTTATATTATTGGGGCTTTATAATGGTACAGATATAAAATAAACCGAATTGTGGTACAGACAAACAAAATGACTAAAATTTCGAGTTTAGCTTTAGCTTTACTGCTCTATTAAACTTTACAACATATTATACAGATGTCAGGGAACTGGGACTTTGAAGATCATTATTCATATTTCTTTTTTTAGCGGTTTCAAAGTCTTTCCAAGTATTCAAAATAATGTTAAGCTTATTAAAATTTAAAATAATGAAATGAGAAATAGTAGCTCCATTGGTAGAAATACGGAACGGTTAACACGAGGTCGGGGGTTCGAACCCCTGAACACTCTATATTTATTCAAAGAATCTTACGAGTATTATAAATAATCAAGTTTGTACTTTTGTATCTTAATCACTCAAAAACGGATAAATGGATTTGAATAAATTTGTACCACGGATATAACTTATACTTTTTATAATAAATATATATGGAGTATTCTTTTTTATCTTAATAAATGTTCAAAAAATATTTCCTAGATTAGATTAGCGTTGAATTGGAAGAATGGTTTCGTTGAAAAGTAGTAAAATTTGCACAAACCATAGCTTTTATGGAGATGACCCAGTAAATTACTTTTTTTTTAAATAAATAGTTTTGACTAATGATTGTTCTACTATGTAAAACAAACACTGGATTTATTATTCCGGTGTCTTACATAAAAAAAATGTTTTTTAACTGAAACAGCGCAGGAAAAGCCAACAGATAAAATTAGTATGTGTATGGAACTTAAAAATCTGCCATTCAACAAGTTACAAGCAAAAAACAATTTATTTAAATTTATTCGTCAATATTATCATAAGCACATAGATACGAATCAGAGTAAGTATAATAAATCTTCCAAGATCTTAAGTCTCGCGATGGCAATTAAGTTTGGTTGGACGCACAATGTAATAAGAAATATATGAGTTTGTTTATAAAGACGAAAGTGCAGAAAATTCAATACATTCCTTTTGAAAAGTTAATCGTTTCACGTGTTTAACCGTCGGCGTATAAAGACTTGGCGACATATATTCCTATTCTTTTTGTGGAGGGTTCGTATTTATTTTAGAGCTGATTTTATATATTTTATTTTTAATTTAGTAAAATATAAATGTTTAGACAAATAAATTTTGTTAATTTAGGAAAGAAATAGAAGTGCGAAAATGTTTTTTTTTGTTTGTTTTCAATCTCGAATATGAAGGTTTTTTTCAATTTTGTGTCTGAAACGTTGTATATTTATAGAATAATATAAAATACCTCTAAGTATCATGACTTATACTTCCGTTCAATTTCCCAAACGACATGTATATCTGATATGATATTTTATCTCTCGCTGAATTCATTTCCTGACAAGAGAGACACTATTTTAAAAGATTTGCTGTATCCTTGATAACCTCAGAATAGCTCTTCAGCGACCACCCTATCAGGGTCCTGAGCAGTTTATAAATACTTCACAAACAACTACATATTATAATTTACAACTGAATCATGACATTATCCTGATAGCCAATTCAGCTTTAAACCTGATAGGAGTTAAAATTCATAACATTCTGATGGATTAATTTCAGATAGAAGTAAATAAAAGAATTTTCGAAATTGCGACTGCTTAGATTTGGCAATAGTCTTTGTCAAATCAAATACGGCAAAAATCTCTCAAGCATTATCTTTGCTCGGACATTTCGTGATTTATTTCCTTATTACCCAATTCGTCCGCAATTCCTTCTAGAAATGCCAGTTTTAAAGGCTATACTTTTTATGAGAAACGCGGCCAATATATGTTTGATAGTGCAAGTAGAATATAAAGTTCAGTAGAAGTGACTACTAAGTGAGGTCACAACTTTTAAAGTTGCAAACATTCATCATTTTATAATCGAGTGTCGAAAACTATGAACTCTGACTGCTGACAATTGAAACAAATATACAATTGTTCTTTTTTTATCTTAAAGATAAAAAACCCCAACTTATCAGAAACATTTCAACAATGTCTTAATATAACAAAAAACTAGAATAATAAAAACGTTGGAAATAAATGGTATAATCATAAGTAATTAATAAAAGCTATGGAATCCGAGAATACGATAGGATGTTGAAAAAAATGTGTATATTCTTAGCTCGTGCGACCGCGGTAGGTCGTACGCCGACTTCATAATAAGTCCATTTGAATCTGTCTCGTTCTTTTATTTGTTATGGAGAGCTGTTTGTCCCATTCTTTTATTTTCTGCTGGACTTATTCTGTTTATATTTTCTACATTGCTAGCTATCAAGCTTAATTACGAAGCATAATATTTTAAACATATTTTTGTAAGTAATACAATTTTTGTAATTATTCCGATTTTTATAGCTATATACTAATAAACCACCAGTATTGTTACAAATCAATAAAATAGCAAAAATGAGAAGTGAATTAATCCTTAAATTACAGACATCTCAGTTATAATTTTAAAGCTTATAAGCTATATATAAGCTTATTTTAAAGCGTATAAGTTTAAATACTTTTGATATATCTATTGACGTAGTAATTAAACTATGTATATTTTAAAGACAGAGAGAGATTTTCAAGAGGGAAACTGAAGATCTTGAAACATTTATTACAATTAAATAGCACAGATAATCTAGGAGTGAGTTGAAGTCACATGACACTGCTCTTATAATCGTTATTGTCTAGACAGCTGAGGTTGTGTTTCTCTTTTAGTTTGTGTTACAAACTGCCACCATTATTTCTTTACAAATCTTAATGTTAATGCCTTCTAAATGTTAAGTATTTTAAATAAATGTTTTAAAATATCTATATATCTAAATAGCTATCATAAGTTTATGATTTTTTTAAATATAGATTAAGAATGTAGAATAATAAAATATAATAAAACCGAAAGAGACAGGGGCTCAAACCCGAACCCTCTGGGAAATCGTCTTGTCTCTCTAACAACTGAGCTGATCGTATCAACGTATACCGTATAGTATCGAAACATTAATCTTTAAAGCAATGGCATGATTTCCCAGAGCATCATTTTTAATCCCATCATATAGCGATTGATTTTTACTCTACATTTATTAAAAATGTAATATAAATGTAATTTTATTTTCAGAGAGCATTATATCCCAATAAAAGCACTAAGGTCATGTAATTTTATAAGCCTCTAAATTGGGGCTATGTGCTACTCAGTTTGATGTTACATGAAGCGAAGCAACATCCGCCGAGGGTCCATAAAATAAAATGTACCCATAATATTTTATTTATAATAACATAAAAATAAACTTCATTTCCACATAATAAAGAATATTGGAATTTTAAAATGTTTTTATACAAAATGTTAAGAATATCGTAAACTATTTGAGAAAATGTTTTGTAGAAAATACCTTTGCCTCTCTTGAGTACTTTATAAAGATAGGAAAGATAAAAATTAAATATATTTTATTAAACATTGTTTTAAATACATAGTAATCTTGCTTTAAGACGAGAACAGGCAATTTGTTATGTGGTCGTGTTTAGAATTATGAGGCTAGTTTGTCAAGACTTAAGCTCCCCATTTTATGTTTTTCCCTGAATACTGAAAGTTTTAAAGCTTGCACTCTAATGTATTAAATTCTTTATGAAAAGCATTTAATACATTGTTTTATGTTTCAACGGCTAATATCAATTAAGATATCTTATGGGTTATTAACATTCATTCCTATACAACTGTATTTTACTACAGACTAGCAGTACCGGCGGCTCCGCTTAGGCAAAAAAAGTTGCTCAAAGTGACGTAAAGTTTTTATGTATAAAAGTTTTTTACATTGGATTTGTATTTTTACCTGATGCGTGTAACTAAACAGACAAATAGATAGTAAATACAACGTACAGAAACGACTCCTACAGAAACATACAGATATACAGACTATCAGACAAAGAAAAAACATTGTTTTAGGTTCTCTTGCCCCCCCATAAAGGCCCCCATAAAGGCCCCCTTATGATTTTTTTGTTTTATTTTTCATGTACAGACATCGTTCACTTACAGCTTTAATAATATAGATTAATGTTCTTACAACGAATTAAAGTAAGTTTTAAACGTAATTAAGTGTGTTTGTCTGTTTATTAAATAGTTAGCGAACTCATTTACTCACTTTGAAGTAGAGACTTAATTTTCTATGCATGGACGCACTCGCTTATACCCTGCCCTTTGCGAATTTTGTGAAATCCTTTTGTAGTTGTCTGTTATTAGGGATGCGTTCCTAAAATAATATTTAACATTAAACCATTAAATTATAGCCGTTACTCGCTTTTAACGCAAGTTATTATAAAAAAGTATCTTTGGTATTTTTAATGGCAATGTTATTTTGTTCAGATAAAAAAGACGGAAGCCGGTTTGAGAAGCGCAAAAAATAATTGGTCTGACTTTACAGATGGAATGACAGAATGATTATTCACAAATACTGTTTTAAAGTTCGGTTAATTATGGTATTTAATTCAAAGAATATTTTATGAGACAATTAAAATTATTAATATTAAAATTATTTGGTTACATCTGAAATAACGCTCATGCAATATAGTATTAGTTAAATCTGATAGATTTAGAAATTACAAATTGTAATATAATATGGACACTCATAATATGAAAGTGACTTTCGGCAAGAAAAGTGCAATGAACTGTGTCTTATTTTTAAGAGCTATTTTTATTAATTGTCATCATGGATTTGTAAAGTTTTGATCTCTCGAATGATCCCAAAGCGACAATTATCTGGCAGAAAGCGAGAACTAAAACACTATACATAGAGCACGTTTCTTATTACTATATATATAAAAATATAATAAACTTCAAAAATTTAAAATAGAGTGAGCAAATTCGCATATAAAATGTGAAACTTATTACTAAAAATAAACCTTATATATCTGCAAATCGCTAATTATTATAAGCTTGTACTGATTTCATTTATTTCTAATGTTTCTAACTTTTAAGTAATTTTTAGTAAAAAAAATAACAAATAACTTATTAATTCTCTAAAACGAACAACTTTGTTACAAATATTTTAATGAAATAAATAAGCTTAAATACAATTACTTTGTTCTAAAATTGGTGGAGATTTTGAACCGTTTGAGGCAACGTTTTAATTTGATCCCAAGTTCACACATTAATTTTTGAATCTTTGTTCAAAGGAATGCCTCAGACAGCCGGAGAATTCACAAATTCTCAAATAAATTTCAGTATAAATCTTGGTGCAAATGATTGAATTTATTTATAAATATATATATCCATGTTCAGCTTATTTTAATTTAAAAAATGATTGAATTATAAACCGATACGAGCAGATATTGATTTAAATTTATGCAAATGTTGGGTTGGATTTTTTTATGAGTACCAAAATAGATGTTTCAATTCATAACCACTTCAACCGGACCGGATAAAGCAAATTTTGTTTTCGTGTGTGAGAGCACTTACTGACAATGATAAAGATATTATTTACTTGGTCCTCATAACTGGACCATTCAGAATCAGTTCGTCTAAGGTCATATGAGT
Source organism: Ithomia salapia aquinia (assembly GCA_028829205.1). Lineage (NCBI taxonomy): Eukaryota > Metazoa > Arthropoda > Insecta > Lepidoptera > Nymphalidae > Ithomia > Ithomia salapia. The sequence continues at coordinate 107,710 of JAPOND010000644.1, read as the reverse complement.
GTGTGTGAAAAAAATAGAGAAAAAATACACAAGATGAAATAAAACTGTTTTCCTCGGGGAAATCGTGCCTCTTCCAATTTTGCTACACACGATCTCAATACATAGGTACCTATAAAGCTATACCTATACTACTCAAGTTTATTTAAAAATAAAACAAGTTACTTTATTTTTTATACAAGATAATAACATTATCGTATTTTTTTTCTAAATATTAATCCTAATTAAAGCAATCTTCAACAGCTCTATGGTAGAGATTCTTGTAAACTAATTTATATTTATTATTAATTTTCTGTAATAATATTGTTATAATAACCCTCGTCGTTATATTCATGTCCAAAGAAGGAATTCAATTGTTAGAGAAAAATAATAAAACAGTATAACGTGTTATCAATCAACAATTACCTGTTAATCGTAACACATCTTTGAAATACTGAAAACTTGTTCCAAGTGGTTACAGCAAGCTATCTTTTAAATATGGATTACTCATATCCCTCACATATAGTGATAAATTTACTTATGCCGGTACTATTTTTTTCCTTGTTTGATATTCGTTAACTAGCTCTGATTACGACTTCGTATTAAGGACTATACATTTAACTGATGAATTATTGTAATTATAGTAATATGTCTTTACATGGATAACCGATCTCCGGCACAAAATGTGGTCAATCTAATTAAGATGGCACAGTTTCTTTTTATATCATTTGACATCAATCGAATATCTTCTAGTATTACGACTTTGCCTTGGAAACTTTTTCTTATATCTAATAATTTAATATTTGAATTATGTATGCATTTAATATATTTTGTTTATTTCGAGATCAATAGAAAATCTCATTTCGTACCTTGAAATTGACTGACTTTTATCTCCCATTTACCGTCTGTTGGAAAATATAGTAAGTATACATTTGTTCCTTTTATCAAAATTGATGTCTTATATTTTTTGACAAATGGTTTTCCTTGTTTAGAAGTGCGTTATTAAAATTATTAATCTTATAATTTAACCTCATCAAAGGTAAGAAGTATTGCTTATTGCCCAAAACTTTTAATCAATTAATATAATATCTCACTAGCTTAGGACTAGTGTTAGTTAATTCAATAAGTACAAAGGGTAATTCCATTTCCTTTCGGCTTTGTTTGACCCGAGTCGTCGAACGCTTGCTTGCGTTAACTTAGTTCTGACATTATTAAAAACTTATCTCAATTAGAAATTATAATCCTGAACAACTGTAACTTAGGTAAGTTGATATAAAAAAAATTCTTTGGAGGTTTAAGAAGCAATTGACATTGGTATTGTATTGGTTTATGTAGAAATTTAGACTCAATGTTTGTTTCCTATACCATTGATTTTCTTTTTTATGCGACGTACATTGCTATTATTATTATTATAGGCTTTTAAAATTTACAACTAAATTATGAGTATAACATAAGAAACACATAAAGACTATTTTTTGAACGTAACACACACATGTACGCAGTACGAAATTTAACTGACTGTGTTACTGGGCATTTTGGTTCTGGGATAAATCTGTCAGTATATTTATTGACCTAGAAAAGGCTTTCGACACTCTCCGAAGACCAGACCTTATGGAAAAATTGTGAAGTATTGCTGTATTGGGCTACTGCTTCGTCGTATACACATTTTTTTTTCAGCTCGCTAACAACAAATCAAAATTGTATTAGAGATCAGGCAACTGTCATATAGGGAGTACCACAAGTTCAAAATTGTAACTGGTCAAGACGAGTTATGTTGGATAAATGATTAGCTAATGAAAAGCAGAAATATCTCTCTAACATTGAACAATTCAAAGACAACGTTTTTTAAATTTGCTTAATTATACTTTAACGTGGAAATCAAAGTTCATACATGCCATGCATCGATGACTAACTTGAGTAGGTGGATATCTTGAGATTCTCTACTTGAGTATTTTATTAAACGATAAGATTGGCTATCGGCAACAATTGAATTAATAGAAACGTATATATACACGCAAGCCTATCTCCATTTTTAAGAAACTAGGGTGTGATGTAATTGGTCTCGATAATTTGTGTATCGTTTATAACGCTCTGACACAGTCTATTTAAGTCGTGATGTCGTTGTTTTGAGGCTTGCCTTTAAATCCTATATATATAGTTGAGAGAGCCCAAAGGCCCCTTAAAACCTTTACATTTAACCTCTATAGATCTCCCTCCGTTGAGTTGTATAAAAATAATCAGTATTAACGGTTAGGCAAAGATCTCCTTAAGGGGGTAGAAACCATGTCTAGAACTTTTTTAAACCAACATTCAATGCTGACACATACCATACGCCCACGCACGTGTATATACACACACATATATATACATATGCCCGTACGTAAGTATGCACATTCATAACCTTGTATTATTTTTATTTTTCTTATTTTTAATAATGTACAGTAATTATTAAACATATTTACTATAATTTGCTTATGTATGGTGAAAAAATAGCATTATTAATATTATTATAAAGTACATAGATTATATTATAAAATTATTATAGAAATTAAATCTGGCTCAGTTAAGCATAAATTTTAAATCACTCGGAATCCTACTCTCGAGACATTGGATATTAGATGGAACCCGATATTAGTTCTATGAAGCGTATTTATTAAGAGTCGTGTAACGTGCTACTGGTATTATTTATCGACCTATTTGCCTAATTAAGACAGATTCCAATACAATATATTATTTTGTTACTACTATAACATGTGAACTGATAAGCAGATCAAATTTATTATTTATATTATAAATTACTTGTAAATATTTTACTAACTATGATACTTCAACACTGTTTTTAATCCAGGTCATGACCATAACACTGACTCTGTTATCAAGGAAAAAAACGTATCAAAATATGGATTAATTACTCATATTAATAATCTTAAAAAATATTTCACTTCAGTACTGTATATGAATCTGGGTCATGATAAAAAACAATGATGTTATCAAAGAAAATAAAACTATGAGATCTACAAATATGGATTATTCACCAATCAAAAAATTTTAGTTTCAACACAACCAAAAGAAACATTAAAAAAAAAATGTAATTATAGTATATGGTTGAAGTGATTTAAATTTATAGTATGAGTGGATGCGTCCCAGTCGTACAATTTTGAAATGGTGCTTATCTCAAAACTCATTCGACCCCAATCACCCACACTCCTAACGCGAGTATTTACCTGTCGTTTTATTATGAGACGGTACACTGTTCCTAATTTGCATTTATATTAGAAATAAAATCTCTTATAAGTACGGTTGGTTACACATTTGTGTGACTAGAGAATTAATAATTAAATAGACCGGACAAACGACACCTAAGACTGCTGAACTTTTATGGCCGTGAGAATATTGTAAAAGTTAAAATAAGTCCTAATTTAAAATGTTACGGTAATAGAAGAACAAAGGTGGAAGCACAGTTTTACCGGAGCTTATTATTGACTCCAAGACTCGGTTCTAAGTAAGTTAAAACTGATGGCTGAGGATCGCAATGTTTAGGGAATTTGCTGAATTAAGAGTGGAAATGTAGGGAAATTAGATTCCAAGAGGCAAATTTGTTTTAAAGTTCTGTTTCCAGATAAAGGAGAAGGTTAGACGCACGGTTGCTTGATTAATTAGATATTAAAAGCTGTAGATTTTAGCCAGTCCAAATTTTTCCTCATGAACTTTTTTTAGATTACTGGCAGACAAGAATCATCTTGTCAAAAGTATCAACTTTTCTATTTTTAAGAATGAAAAAAAGCAACAAAATAACTCAGGAAGTAATTCAAATAAATTTTACATTTATTTACCTTAGCTAAGAACTTTCCTTATATCTGAATTCTAAGATAAATTTTCTCCCTAAAACAACAAGAAATGATAGTTTTTTAGCCGTAGCTGACCCGACTGTTTTTCTTCTTTATAAGATAAAAAACTTGACGTGTCCATCAAATTAGGCTTACTATGTTCCCTGTCTTTTTATCAAAATGAAGGGTGAGTATGTTTTATAAAGAAAG